>RJWM01007768.1:0-76232 GCA_004363535.1 Dasyprocta punctata | reverse complement strand
GGAATGACAGTAGAATGGCTTCATCTCCGTTTTCTAGATCAGGAAAGGAAGACAGACATAAGGAAAGTACCATGCCCAGGGAGAGCTGCTGGCTATGTGACTCATGAAGAGGAGTGAGCAGAGGAAAGTAGCTGCTAAGTGGAAGAGCTGGGGGGCGAGGGGCCCAGTGCGGGAGGTTTCTGGCCTCCTAGCCCTTCACAGTGCCCCAGCACCATAGCCACCACCATTACTGCACCAAGCCTCACGTCTGTTCCCATACTTCCTCCCCGGCAGCCTCAGGAGGCCGGTGCTGTTACATCCCCCTTCTACAAATGAGAACACTGAGGCTCAGGGAGGCAGTGGTCACAGGGCTGGAAAGAGGCAGTGCCAGGATTGGAATTTTGTTCTTCCCGACACCAAAGCCAATGTCCTTACCCACTGCTACCCTGTTCTGCAGACTTGACGATAAGCACGAACCACTGCCTCTCCCGGGATGCCCCAGTTCTCACAGTCTCATATTTGAGACTCATCGATTGATTATTGATGGATGCATTTGCGGTCTAGCTCTGGGGGCGCTCAACTAGGCCCTGGGCAAGGGCAAGAATGGGGGGGAGGCAGTGTCTTCCAACCCCAGGAAAGGCCCTCAGGCTACCCCCATCCCCAGATTCCTGCTTCTAGCCTCCACCACTGCCAACTTCCCTTTGCCCCTGGATTTAAAGTCACAGTGACGATTAATCACCCAATGACATGGAGGGCAGCCTGCAGAGGAGTTAATTAATTAGGGAAATTTCTCCCAGCCCTTTGAAGGTGAAATGTGTGGGGAGGGGACCCGGCCAGGGACAGTTATTATTCAAGTTGAACAAGCTGACTCTGAGAGAAGACTTCAGGAGCCACTCCAGGTGACTTTTGGAAGGATGGAGACCACACTAGGGTTTGTGCCCTCCTGGCTTCTCTTCCTGGACATGGTCAGGGGCATCCCGGAGGCAGAGGGCAAAAGCTGGCACCTACAACCCAAAACCAAATAAAAATGACCAATACTACTGCGGCTGCCAGAGGCTCACAGGAAAGATCCTGGGTGTCATCCGCATGGTTTGGATGCACCAGACACACAGACAACAAGGAGAGAAGTCTATCGGGCCAGCACGGGCTCCGAGATGGAACTTGTGGGGATGGCGTGGTTCTTATCTCTTCAACCCCCACTTCCCTTCCACACCATGGACCTGAAGAGTTGATCCTTGTGTGCTGGGTGGGGCTCCATGCTAGCTGCCAGCCCAGGCAGCCATGTACCTGTTCCCACCCACACCCAGAACAGGCAGCTGACTTGGTCATGAGATCAGGGGCAACAGGAAGCCCCTCCTGCCACCACCACCGCACACCAGTGTCACTCTTCTGCCACATCAAGGCTGGGAAGCTAGAGCCATATTGAGGTGACAGAGATGTTTACGCACTCGGCCCTGCCTCAAGGGCCCCCAGCTCACAGGCCTTCCTCCCCACGGACAGAGAAGGCCAGAGTCTGAGCCTAGAATGTGGTGGGTGCAAAGCTCCATGGGAGCACAAAGGACAGCAGGATTTCCAGTGACCGGAGGACCCAGGGTGGCTTCAAGGAGGTGGCGTCTTCAGGAGTGAACACCTGGAAAGAAAGCTGGGCATCTTGACTGGCCTTTCAGGCAGAGAAGGAACGCAGGTGGCAGCTTAAACACAGCCTCTGAGGAAGGGAAAGGTGCTGAGTGGGGCCACCCCCCTCTAGAGTGGATGGACAGGGGGCACAAGGAGGACAGGACAAGAGGCCAGAGAATCAGGGTGGGCCTGGTGGAGAGTGCCTTCAAGGCTGGCACTGGCCATGCTTCAAAGCTCCTGGGTTTTCTTTGGGGGCTTTGTCCAGAGAGCTCTAGGCCTTAGAAAGGCCAGTATGGCAGCTGGGGGACACAGGTGCACTAGGAAGGGTGAAACAGGAACTGGTGAGGAGCCGGCTTTCATGGTCCAGGATGGACGATGATGTGATAGAGATGGAGCAGGAGTCAGCAAAGGGAAAGGGGCTCTGGCTCATTGCCTGCTCTGTCCCGAGCACCAGGCTGAATGCTTTTCATCCTCTGCTCCTTTCCATGTCAGGATTTTGATTATCCTCAGATTTCCCAGGCGACTAAGGGGCTGACAAAGCTGGGGTGTGCGGGTCCTGTGCACCTGAGCAGGTGTCTTTTCTCCATCACCCTCTCCCCCACACAGCCCCTTGACGTCTCCTTCCCACCCTGAAGGAAGGAGGTTAAGTGGCCTGGGGATGCTGCCTGTGCCCAGCCCAGGGACCCCACGGGGAGACTGAGAAAAGCAATGCCGCACAGCCCACCGCTTCTCCCCTTACTCCCCCATCCTCGCCCCCTTCAATCATTTGTACGACAGGAAGAGAACCTAATCCCAAATCTGAAAAACTATGTGATGGAGGATTTACAGTATTAGAAGGCAAACAGTGGCAGGTGTAATTAGGAGAAAAATTTGTCATGCTCTCGACTTGGGGAAGAGAAAGGCAGGTCTGGCATCACAATCTCCCCGGTGTTTACCCAGTGCGCGCACACACGCGGGGGAGCGGGCGCTGGCCACGGGCAGATTAATATTTGATGCAAGGAAGAGAAACGCATGCTGTTCATGTTTATTTAGGATATTGTGAAATACAGTGAAATTTGCAATTTTATTGGATTTGGGGGGACGGTGTTTTGGAGAAGTCTTAAGCCGCATGGTAGGACACGCACATCTCTCTGGAGCATAGAGGGACCAGCTTTGGTGGTGAGCCCCCTCCACCCGCCTTCCCAAATCCAAACTTCTAGTTCCATTCCTCTCCTGAAATGAAAGAGGATTGGCCCCAGGAGTATGGGTGGAATAAGACGGAAATCTCAGCTGGGCCTCTTAATTTGGAGTTTAGTGGCATGTGGCTGGCACAGAGAGGTCACCTCTGGGGGGTTCATGTCAATTACAGGAGGGCTGGAAGCCAGCTTGGGCAGCTTTAGAACTGGTGACCCTGGCCCAGCTTGCGGGGGGCTGGGAGGAGAGGGGGAAGGCGGGTAGAAAGTGCGATACTGAGCTGCTCTTTTGGTGTCCAAGAAACCAGTGTTTGAAGAGATCCTCAAAAAGCACAAGTCTAATCTCCCTGTCCATTTCTCTTTCTCCAAGTGGTCAGCCAGCTTGTGCTGCCATATCTCCAGTTTTCGGGGACTCATTAGCCCATTCCGTCACTGGACCCTGCTCTATGGAGAACTTTTGTTTTACAGTTTCCAAAGTGCATGATTGGGGTTGGGGTGGAGGCAGGGACAAGGATCTGGTCCAGTGGTTTGTTCACACTGTGTTAAAATAAAGGGCCTGGAGAGATAGATGGCTAGACAGATGCTTGCGTGTACTGTATATTCCTGAGTGAAGACATAAAATCTGGTAATGGTGATGGTTTCTAGAGATGGAAACCAGGTGAATATGAATCTGGGGGTCCAGGCAAGGAGTCTTATTTTTCATCACTCGCTATTTTTGACCAATTTGAATCTTTCATCATGCACTTGTACTACTTTTTCTCAATAAAAATACTTTTCTTTTTAAAAATATTTTCTTGTCAAAGAAAAGAGTTAGATAAAGAGGAAATAGGGTGGCATGAAATAGGATGGGTTTAGGGGTGTAGGTGAGATAAAGAATTTCAAAGGAACAAAATATGCAATAGTAGAATTCACACTCCTGCAGAGAGAGAGAGAGAGGGAGAGAGAGAGGGAGAGAGAGAGGCAATCATGTCAATCATTATATTGAACCAAAGGCTGCCTGTCTCCTTGGAGCTTCTACCCACTTTCCCACTGTCCTAGTTCTACCAACTGGGTCACACAGAGAAAGTCCCCTCCCTGTGCCCCACGGCAGCCCTTCAGGTATCTGAAGATAGAACAGAATTTCACTAGAACTGTGCCTGGTACCTATAAATATCTGAGCTGGGTCAGACTGGATCCTGGCTCCTTCCCACCCAAATTTCTCTCTTCCACCACACATTGCCACCCCCGTCCTCCGGGACTCGGCCTCTCTGCTTTTCCCCTTGACCCCCAGGGAAAATTCTCCACTTCTGCTAGGACCTCAGAGATGGGCCAGGCCTCCTGCAGTGTGGGGCCAGCTTTGACTCGACAGAGACCCCACCTGCAGCATTAGATGTGAACGCTGTAGAGACAATGCAATTCCAGTTTAAAGATGAGTAAACTGAGGCCCAAGAAGACACCAAGATGGGCCTGTAGTCATGATCTCTCTGTGAACTCTCCAGTGAACTCTCTGGAGCGCCTGGCAGGGTAGAACACTGGGGCAAAGTCACTGGAACAAGGTCACTGGAGGAAGTGTGGGCAACACCAGCCACTGTCATGGGAAGTGGCTTAATTTCTAGAATAGGTAGCAAGAAAGCCCAGAAGCTGGGCAAACCAGACAGGATTTGAGGTTAAAAGAGACTGGCAGAAAAGATAGGGGTAGGGCAGTTTCAGCAAGCAGTGTGTGAAGAGTGGGAAGGTGGCTGTGCTGATGTGTGCGTGCGTATGTGTGTTCTGTCCACGTACTCATGAACCTGTGTGAATGTCCACACGAGTGTGTGTACGTGTCAGTAGCAGAGGGCATGTGTGTTGATGCTGCTCTGGGCAAAAGATGGGTGTGCGCATGCCCCTGGCCTCTGTGGCAACAACTTGTCTGCATTTGCTCATAAAGTTGTCTCCTCCCCTGAATTGTGAGCAGAGATTTTATCTTGTTTTTGTTTTTGTTTTAAATCTCAGTATTCCCAATGTCAACTGGAGCCCATGGTATATAGTAGATGCTCAGTCAACATCTGCTGGACTCGATTCACCTGTCCCGTGTGTCTCCACACAGAAGCGTCAACAGCAGGAAGGGGAAAGACTGCCCCACGGCAAATGCTCTCGGAGGGTCTGTGCACGCGTGTCTAGGCAAGTCTTCCCATGTACACGTCTGTGTGCATGCTGTGGACATGCCCTGGCGTGAGAGAATTCAAACCACAGGGAGGGAGTGTGTGGACACGTTTGTGCCCGGGCGTATGTGTGTGCACGCCAGCTCTGACAGCTCTCTCATGCACTCGTACAGCACAGTGGTGCCCCAGGTTTGGCTCAGCCAGGTTTCTTCCCCAGAAACCTGGAGCAGCTAAAATTAGTATGAAAATGGTGGTGTTCGGTTAAAAGGAAAGGGGGGTGGAGGGAAGAGATGAGGGTGCCCATGAGTGCTATTTTATTTCTCAGTGAGAGGATAAAGTGATTTTTCCTACATAATTTTTGATGTAGAGGCTAAATTAGGCCAGAGAAGAGGGACAAAGCAACTTTCGCCCTCATTAGTATTCCGGCCGCGTCGACCCAGCCACGGCAGTTATGTATTTTTGCAAGTATGCATATAATTTATTGTGGAGAACACAATTTACATGGTAGTCGATGCCTGTTTTATAGCCTCACAAATAGATGTATGAACTCAAGCATATAATGGCCCAACCAGCAGGCGCAAATACGTTCTAAATCTTCTAAATGTGCTTCACAAAAATGTAACTGAGGAATATAAAACAGATCAATTCTTGCATGTTATATATTGGTTTTTGATTTACAAATCTAATCTGGGACATTTCTTCAGAAATGAGGGGAATTTCTCCCCCCTCCTTCCCCTCTTTTTCCACCAACTTCTCCACGCACAGACCTCGCCTGCTGGCCAGGTGCCCACAGGTGCCGCCACCCCTGGGACATGCCCAAGTGCCCACGTGTGTGCCCGTGTGTGGCCATGTGCCCTTGCCGGGCTGCCTGGGGTGAACTTGCCTGCACATTGGAAAGCTGTGAGTCCCAGGTGAAAGGGACAATGTGGTTTTGCTCCCTCTGTGTGACCTCTGCCATTTGAGGCTGCACATTTGGGGAGGAGGATTGATGAGCCCACCCCAAGTAGGGGTGGCCAGCTCTCAGATTCCGTCCCCTTGGGCTCCTGTGTAAGTGGCCTATTTTCCCCTGGGACATGGGCTGGCTTCCTGACTGAAGCAGAAAAAAAAAAAAGTGAGGGTCATGAATGAAAATTTAGCTAACATTTGTTAAGTTGCATTTTCATTTTGTATTTTTAAAGATTTGGATCAGTTTATCTTCACCCATGTGACTTTTTATTTTTAAAATAACCTATTCCAACCATAGTTCAAGTAGATAAAAGCTATGGCATGCTCCTGAAATGGAATACAATACAGCAAAGTAAATGAGCCAAGTTTGGCTGCATCTAACAACGTGAGGGATCCTAACACACAGGTGAAATGTCAGAAGCTGCTGTATGATTCAATTTATACAAAGTCAAAAGCATAAATTGAACTAAACTCTCATTTGGAGATGGCAAAATATGGAGGGAAAGCAAGGGTACCCACTGTAACAGTATGGTTCTCTTCAGGGAGGCAGGAGGTGGAGTTGGTACAGTAAGGGCTTCTGGGAGACTAACAATGTTCTGATTCTGAACCAAGTAATACATGAGTCATATTTGATAGAAAAGTTATAAAAGCAGACTTTAAGGGTTTGACATGAAAAGTTAACACCCTTGTTCTACCCTCTCAAGCTCTGTCCCCCTGTCTTTGGTTTGCTTTGCTTTGTTTTGTTTTGTTTTTGTTTTTGGCCAGCCTAGATAAATATTTCTAAATTTTGTTGAACTTTCCGGAGGACCAACTTTTGGCTTTGTTGACTTTTCTCTGCCGTTCATCTCCTTGGTTTCATTTATCTACACTCTCATCTTCATTTTTTTGCTCACTTTGTGTTCAGTTTGCTCTTCTTTTTCTTATAAAATGGAAAGAGTCTTGATTTGAGATCTATTTTAGAGGAAGTACCTATAGCTATACATTTACCTCTGAGCACTGCTTTTGCTGCATCCCCTAAATTTTGAGATGTTGTGTTTTAATTTTTATTCAGCTCCTAATACGTTTTCTTTCCCTTGAGACTTATTTTTTTTTGACACATTAGTTTTGTGTTGTTTCCATGCTTTTGTGAATTTTCCAAATTTAGTTCATCTCTTTGTTATGGCTTTTATCTAGATGTCCTCCCAAAACCTAATGTGGTCGCAGGTGGGACTTTTCGGAGCTGACTGATCTAGGGTGTGTGATATTGGGATTAAGGGTGTGTGATACTAAATGGGCCCACTGGTGGGAATTAATATAGTTCTGGGAATGGCTGGGTGGATTTACTCAAGACAGAAACCCTACCCTGGGCGTGAGTAGCACCACCAAAAGTCTTGTGGCCCATTTGGGATAAAAGGGAAAGGCAGACTTGCTGCTGCTGCTCCCTGCCTTCTGCCTGCCACACCATGACCTGTTTCTCCTCTGTGATTCCCCTCTGCCATGCCATCTTGCCTTGGAGCCAGCTGATTATGGACTGAAACCTCTATAGTGTGTGAGCTGAAATAAATCTTTCCTCTTTTAACTGGTAGGTTAAAAGTTGGGTATTTTGTCCCAGCAAGAAGAAAGTAACTAAAACACTCTTGACTTCTGATTTCTTTTTCTTTCTTTCTTTCTTTCTTTCTTTCTTTCTTTCTCTCTCTCTCTCTCTCTCTCTCTCTCTCTCTCTCTCTCTCTCTTTCTTTCTTTCTTTCTTTTGTCAGTACTGGGGCTTGAACTCACAACCTTGTATCTGCCAAGCAGGTGCTTAAGCCACTGAGCCAAACTCTCGGCCCTTTTATTTTTCATTAGTATACATTTGCAGTACACAATGATTACATGTCCTGTGGGAAGTCAGTACACATGCATAACACATCTCAATTCTTTTTTCCCCTTCCTTCTCCTCTCCCTCCACCTCTGGATCCCCTTCTCATTTGAGAATGATCTATCCCCCAATTTCCTATTATCTATCTTTTAGTTTGTTCTTTATTTACATTTTGGGTTTCTCATATAAGAGAAACAATGTAATATTTAAGCTTGTGTGTCTGATTTATTTCACTTAACATAATGATCTCACAGGGCTGTGGATTTAGCTCAGTGGCAAGTGTGAGGCTATGAACTCCATCCCCAGTACCCCCCCTAAAAAAAAAAACAACCCATTATGGTCTCAAGATGTGTCCATTTTCCTACAAATGGTTCAAGTTTACCCTTCTTTACAGCAGAGTAATACTCCATTGGGTGTAAATACCACATTTTCTTTATCCACTTACCTGTTGGTGGACATATAGGCTGTTTCCAAGATTTAGCTATTATGAATTGTGCTGCTATAAACATGGGCGTGCATAATTTCCAGTTTCACTATACACTGTCATCAGAATACACCTTGTATGATTTCAGTTTTTAAAAATGTATTGAGACCTGATTTGCATCCTAAAGTACGATCTATCCTGAAGAATGTTTCATGTGCACAAAGGAAGAATGTGTATTCTACTGTGGTTAGGTGGAGTCTATTGGATCACTAGATACTAGAAAATAGTATCTATTAGGCCGACTTAGTTTAAATGATGTTCAAATCTTCTATTTCCTTGCTGACCCTCTATTTACTCATGCAGTGGAGTTTTATATCTCACCTATGTGGTACTCATAATGCAGGAGTCACAACCACAAATTCAGGGCAGGGACAGGGAGGGTCAATTTTCCAAACAGGTTGGTCACCCTCCCCTGACCCTGTCCTACAGCCTGGGACCTTAGGCTCTGTATAAAATCCTATCAGCTTCAAGGATTACCACACACCCAGAGTTAAGAGGAGCTGTGTCGAAATAGATATCCCAGCACACCTGGAAGAACTGTGCTTGCATCCCAGCTTCATGACTCTGAGCTGTGTCGCCTTAGACAAGTCCCTTTCCCTCTCTGAACTTCAGTATCCTCATACGTGAAATGGATAACCACATGATCATTACCACCATTTACTAAGTCCCTACCATGTACCCACAAGTACACTTATAGAATTTCACTCAATCTTCCTAATAAGCTTGGAAAAGATATGTACCTTTGGCATAGGAGGAAACTGAAGCCCATAATGCAAAATAACTCACCTCAAACCACAGGCATTTGTATTAGTCACTTTCCCGTCACAGGGACAAAATACCTGACACCCATGACTTAAAGGAGGAGAGGTTTATTCTGGCTCACGTTTCCAGTGGGTTTAGTTCAAAGTCAGCTAGTTCTGAGGCAGAAATGGCATGGAGAAAGGGCATGGCAGAGGACAGTTGCTCCTCCCTCGGCAGCCCTGCAACAGAGAGAGAAAGGAGACAGATACCTCCTTCCAGAGAACACCTCTCTGTGACCCACCTGTTCTGATCAGTCTCCACTTCCAAATCTGAGATTTGAGGGGACATTTTAGGTCTAAATCATAGGCATCCAGCCATCATGCTCTCGTGGCTCCAAAGCTGTAACACAGAACACCTGCCACGTGACCTCCCCTTCAGTCTGGAGAATATTTACATGTGTAATAAGGGGACAGGATAAGATGAGCCAAGCATCAGAAGAACTCCATTACTGTGGCCACTGTTCAGTTTGTCAGGTGTGATCCCAGTGAGCGGAACTAAAGTAATTCCAGGTGAAATGGCCCATTTCTAGGATTTGCTTTTGACTACCCCAGGGAAAGAAAAAGAGGCGTGGGCCCAGGGGAAACAAGATGGGCAATGCTGATAATCACTGCAAGTGAATGAGGGCGCTCAAAGTTTAGTAAGTTTACTATCTCTTGTTTGTAATGTTTGAAATTTTTCATGATGAAACATTAACGCAAACCCTCGGGTGCTCTGACTTCTGATAGACTGAGCCATGCAAGAGCTGGCTGTTCTGCTCCTGGGGGACAAGTCCCACTCCACTGGTGTCCCTAGCATCAGCAGGGTCTGGTCTCTGGGTGGGGTTGGCCTATTGTCTGGATGACAGATGGCTGTGGGATGCATGTGTTTCCTTCTTGCTCTGGGGACCTGGCTACGAGGAGACCTACTGTCCCTAGTGTCAGGCAGGGGGAGACAGCCATGATCTCCCTTGACCTGCAGAACCTTGCTGGGGAGAAGTAGAAGGAACTTTGCTTTAAATAGGGGACAGGTGGGGTGGGAGGACCCTTCGTTCCCTTCCCAGACAAACACACCCGTGCTGGGGGTCTTGTCGTGCCTAGATGGGCAGGCTGGAGCTGCGCTCCCAGGCCAGTGTTCACAGCCAGCATCTCCATGGCAACAAGCTAGTTAAAGGATCCTCAGCCAGGCCCCCTGGGGCCACTTATCTGCACCCCGAGGGTGAGGGCTGAGGGCTGCTGTTCTGGGTTGTCCTGCCCTCCTCCTGCTCCAGTTCTCAAGCAATCAAGGTGACTCCTACCCCATCCCCCACAGATGGTGCCCCTGTGCACTGAGTCCAGGAAATAAAGGCCCTGCCCCTGGTCAAACACACAGGTATACCTCTCCCTCTCCCTCTCCCTCTCCTTCTGCCCTCCAGTCCTGTTTCTCTCTCTGCCTCTCTCTCTTTCTGTCTCTGTCTATCTGTCTGTCTTTCTCTCTTGCTCCCTGGATCTGTTCTTGGTTCAGTGGTAGGAAGAAGGTGAACATATATTCCCACACACATACACACACTCACAGATTCACATGCCACACACACAGCACATGCACATACATACTCTGAGTAGCTGCAGTCTTAGCAGGCTCTGGCTGTAGTGCCCGGTGTCAAACCCATCAGTGTGGGAAGCCCTGCTTTACCACGCGGCAATAGGTAACTTACTGAGCCTTTTGACCTGCAGCTTCCTTCCCCATCTCTACATTGAGAATAATTAGACCAAACCACCTATGCCAGTTTTAAAGATTAAATTTAATCACAAGAACCCAATAGGTGCTCAATAAAATGCTTCCTCCTTCCTCCTCCTGACCCTGAGGCAGCCTCTTCCTCTGGCAGCCCACGCCAGGCTCTGGTTCTAGTTGGTGGAGTCTGTGAGTGGGGCAGCTTGGCTGCTGGGCTGTGCTGCAGGGTGAAGGTCTGATCTGAGTAACTGTGCGTTCTTAGAACATCAGTCATCGCATCTCTGGGTGGCTGTGGGGGTTGTGACTTACAAAAGCATTTAATACAGTGCTTGGAACATGATTGACATTGTTCCTGTGGTAATAAGAATAACAGCAACATGGGCCAGGGATACAGCTCAGTGGCACAGTACCTGCCTGGTAAGCGCAAGGTCATGAGTTCGATCCCCTGGTGCCAAAATAAATAAAAAATAAACAAATAATAAAATTTTAAAAAAGAATAATAGCAACACAACCATGCTGCTGCTGCTGTTGAAAGCAGCCTGGCCCGAGAACTTTCTGTGCTCCCAGCTTTCCTGATGTGTGGGCTCAGCTAGTGGACAGAGGTTTGGCATGGGCATGTTTTATGTCCTCACATTTGGAAACGCATTCATGCTGGAGACAAAAGGTAGCAGCGTGGGGACTACAGCCAATTCTGCAGGGACCCCTGCTCAGGAGGTGGTGCCATCGGCACACTCATAGAAGGCCGGAGCCAGACCTGCTCAGTCCTGGAGCCAGAGCCCGCACTTGGCAGAAGAGAGGGATGAGGTCCCAAAGCAGGCAGACTCTGGCCACTGCCTCGTCACATCCCCCACCTCACATTCCCGAGGGAGCCGCGCCCCAGTGTCAGGTGCTAAGGAGAATCCGGAATCTGCAGCCGACTGGGCACAGGCACCCGGAGCGGGAGGCTGGCGTCTGTTGGCGTGGACCCGGAATCTCACTGAAAACCCCCACACCCTTTCTGTCACCCTGCCCTCCTCTTCCTCTCTCCCTAGTTGTTTGTCCAGTTTTAGTTCCTAGAAGCAATCTCTCAACCTCACCAAGACTGTACCCCTACCCTGCCCCATCCCTGCAACTGTGTACAATGAGCAAAGTGAGCCCTTATTCCCAGGGCTGTTGTGAGGAGTAATGGAAAGAACCTGGAAAAGCCCAGAAGAAAATGCCAGCACTCAGGAAATGCCACTGATTTTTGCCTTCATGATCATCAGTTTGCCACAAGATCACCAGCCCCTGGCAGCCCCTGGAAGCCCCTGGCAGCAGACCTCAGGCTCAGGCACTTGCTTGAAAGAGATGGCGTTGGGAGCCAGGTGGGGCTGGGCCCTGTGCCGAGTGCTCACCTCTGAGGCTTGGGGAGATCCTGCCCTCCAGCAGGCCCCCTTACTGGGCAGGCAGAGAAGGGAGTGCCCACGCCTGTGAGGGAGCCCGCCCCACGCGGAGGGGCATGCAGACCACCAGCTGCCGCGGTCCTCTTTGTAGGACGCACCTTGGAAACTCCTGGGAGACTGAAACCAAAATGGGTCAGAAACGGCGTCAGAATTCCTGGGCACGTTTTAAATCAACCCCGAGTTGAGAATTGCTGCTAGAATAAGTGCTACTGCAGAAGCCTGAGGGGAAAGGCACGGGCTCCCCAGGAAGATCACAGTGGGACAGGCCATGCGCACACAGTGTGGTCATTCCCCCGCTACATACAGAAGGAACGGAGGATGAAGAGAAGGAGAGAGGGAGAAGCAGACGTGAGTGAAGGGGGCAGGTGTGTGTGACAGCTCCACAGAGCCAAGGACCTCATCCAAGTGTCCCCCACCCCTGCAGCCCACCACGACACGGGGGTTCCTCCCTGAACTTCCCACTCGCATACTAAGTCAGCTGTGGAAATGGAGTCACAATGGGGTCAGAAGAGACCCTAGTGTTCCACAGAATCCTGCTGAAAACCCACAGGCTTCTTCCTGAAAAATCCTTCCTTGCTCGGTCTTAGAGAGAAGGTGAAGCCAAACACCAACATTAGAAAGGGCCTGGTGCTTTCTCCGCTCCAAGCTGTGGAAACCAGAAAGAATGTCATTTGAAAAACCGAAAAGGATTGATTTTTAGGCACATGGATTCCCAAAGCTAGAAAAAGCCTTAGAAATCAACTTGGCCAACTCCATGCTACACAAATGGGAAAACTGAGGCACAAAGAAGGCTGTGCTGGGAGCCACCAGCATCTAGAGGGCGACATCGCCAACGAGATTTCCCTGTATGGTCTCTGCCTGTTTGACAGGCAAAGATGCACGAGGTCCTCTCATCATCCTAAGTGGCCACCAACGACGACTCCTGTAAGCAAGTGAACCAAGATATTGAAAAGGGGGCTACATCTGTGTCCTGGAAATACTGCAGCACATCACAAGCTTGGTGGCTTAAAAATGACAAAAATGCCTTTCTTCAGTTCCAAAGTCTGACATCAGGATGTCCCAGAAAGACAATCTACTCCAGGGCTTTTTGCTAGCTTCTGGTCACTGCTGACAGACCTTGGTGTTCTTGGCTTGTGGCTGCACCACTCTAGTCTCTGCCTAACCCTCTACTGAGTTTCTCTGTGTCTCGAACCTCCCTCTCATGTCTCACGGGGAATGCAGGCATTGGATTCAGAATCTGCCCTATATTCAGGATGATCTCATCTCAACATTTTTAACTTAATTATATCTGCCAGGACTATTTCCAAATAAGATCACATTTATAGGAACTAGGGGTCAGGTTTTGGACAGACCTTTTGAGGCACGTGATCAACATATTATAGGAGCTCCCACGGCCACTGCGGAAGAGGAGGTTGCAGTGATAGCCCCAGATGTGACCCATCCTCCTATGCTCAGTCATTCTGAAGTGTGCCCTCCTCATTCATTCTCACCCTCCAGATGGATGCACTCAGCTCCTCACCCAGGTGTGTATGGAAGCACCAGGTCCTGGAGGGATCAGGACAGTTGTCACATGATTCCCACAGGCCGGGCACACACACACAAACACACGCACACAGAGGCCTGGACAGAGTTCCTGGGACTATAGAGGGGGCACTGAGCAGAGGACGGACAGTCAGGAGATGAGAATTTCAGAGAAGTGGTGAGGAGGCTCTGGCTTGAGCCCTGGCACCCTGGAGCCCTGGAGCCCTTTATCAGAGAAAGTGTCCTGCTGCACCCCTGAGGGTGTGATGTCCAGGGAGAGTGCCACAGGCTGTGTCCTTGGCTGATCCCTCTGCCAGGTGCTGAGCTCCTGAAAGCAGAGGCCAGATGTCTCCCCCAGAGCGTCCCTAAATACCCACACCATAGACAATGCATTTGTTGGCTAAATGACAAAATGAGCAAAGAACCTCTTTGGAAGGGGAAGCTTTAAGGGGAAGACCCCTGAGAACCTTGAGATAGGAACCACCTACTAATCTCACCTCTAACACACATCACCATTGTCACCATCAGTAATGGACTGTAAGTACACACACACACACACACACACACAGCCTTGCAGATCTGAGCAGCTTGCAAAAACCTCACAACAAAGTAAAAGTTCTATCAGTGAAAGTGAAATTGGGACCAAGAGAATATGTGGGTAGAGATATCAACCTTGGCATCATCCATTGAGTACCTACTGTGTGCAGGGTACAGATTGGTGCTTCCAGTTTCTCAGGGGAGGAAGGGAGCCTGGTGAAAGGAAAATTCCAGTTTGTGTTTTCCATTTGTTTGTTTGTTTGGTTGTTTGGTTTTTTGAGACAGGGTCTTGCTATGCATTTCAGGCTGGACTTGAACACTCTATGTAGCACAAGGTGGCTACATAGTGATCCTTCTGCCTCAGTTTTCCAAGTCCTGTGATCACAGGTATATGCCACCACATCTGGCTAGAATCTTGGTTTTAAATGTGGAAACTCTTCTACACATGCCTGAATTCAATCCTCATGCAAAGCAGAATGCTCTGCCTCCTCACTCACTCATGCGTTAGTCAACAAATCTTTACTGAGCACCTACTGTGTGCTGCGGATAAGCACTGACCACAGCCAATCTTTGCTCTTTACCATATGTCCTCCCTGGGTTGTCTGTCCAGTGGTCTCCTGGCTACAAGCCCATGGGGAAGCAAGACACAGGCAGAGGCCAGGGCCCGGGCCAACCGGGAGTGGGAAAGGCATCCATCCTGGACATTCTCTAGCCTGCTTCCCACACTCAGTTTTGCTGATTGTACCCTAAGGCAGTGTGACCTTAGGCTACAAACCCAGCTTCTCTGTTCTCCCATAATTTCATTCGTGAAACAGGGATAATGAAAAAAGGAGGACCAGGATACCAATGTTGGTTTCTTGGTTTTGATAAAGGTACTATGGTGAAATAAGATAACAACAACTGGGTGAGGGGTTTACACGAACTCTCTGTGTTATCATTGCAACTTTTCTGAAATTATTTACATCTAAAATTATTCCAGCTGGGCATGGTGGCACATGCCTATAATCTACAGCACTTGAGAGCTAAGGCAAGAGGACTGTCATGAGTTTGAGGCCAGCCTGAGTTACATAGTGAAACCCTGTCTCAATAAATAAATACATAAATAAATAAATAAAATAATTCTTAAAAAAAGGTTAATTTACGAAGTTACAAGGATCTGTCTCATGACTTTGAGGTGAGGAAGATTAACTTACTAATCATGTTATACATATTTGCTTGTTGTTAATTCTCATAAAATATTATGAAGGAAGTTTATTATTCTTATTTTTCAGACCAGCCAGAAAAGTTTTCTGACTTAATTATAGTCACATAGATAGACTTAACCAATACGGGTATTCAAACTCAAGTCTAAAATGCTCAAAAGGCCACATTCTAAAACTAATACTAATACTCATACCTTAGTACCTTGCACATGCTAGGCAAGTACTTTACCACATACATCTTCCCCTCCCTAGCCCCCTTTTCTGAAATAGGTTCTTGCTAAATTTCCCAGGCTGGAGGCCAGGGATACAGCTCAGCGGCATAGCACCTGCCTGGCAAGTGACAGGTTCTGAGTTCAATTTTCAGTACCAAAGAAAAAAAAAAAAAGAAAAAAAGAAAAGAAAACAAAGAAAGTTAACTTCTCAGGCTGGCCTTGAACTTGTGATCCTCTTGTTCCACCATGCCCCACACTGAGCTACATCCACATCTTTTTTTTTTTTTGGACACAGAGTATTGCTAAATTGCTAAGTTGTCCAGGCTGGGCTCAAACTTCTGATCCTCCTGCCTCAGCCTCCCAGAGCACTGGGATTATAGGCATGCACTACGAGGCCTGGCTAATATCGTAGTACTTTTTTTTTTTAAATAACAGACATTTATTCTCTTATAGTTCTGGATATCTTAGTACCCTTAATGACAAAGAAATGACTGCTCCACCAGAAACAGTTCTGGGAGTGGGGAACTAACCATTATAATGATCAAATATGCCATTTTGTAGCTGCCCTGGTTGATCCTGGTCCCACTCCATGGGACTCAGGAAGTGCATCTCCATCCTGTGTCCTCGGATGAATTACGCAGAGTCCATAGTTCATGTTGATCTCAGACATGCTTGGCGTTTCCCATAGCACAGCCAGGAAGGCATCGCTCAGGTCTCAGCTCCAAAGTCAAGCGGATGTCCACAGCCCACTCCAGCGCCCTGAGCTAGCCCGGCTTATCTGGTGGGCACCTACTCTCCAATGTTCTCAGTGAGGGGCTCAGATCACACCCATGACTCTTTTCCTAAGACACCTGTTATGGTTTATACATTGTGTCAACTTGAGAAGTCTAGAAGCTTAATTAAGTAACTCAGCAGCTCTACATCCTGGGGTGTAGAGCACAAGCAGTTACCTGTTCATTATGTCAATTTGAGAAAGTCAGAAGTTTAACTGAGAGACTCAGCAGGGAGCCAGGGGTCTTACTTTGTAAATATCCTCATCCTGTGCAAAGGAAGGCAAGGAGATTTGTGAATGGTACACCCACCCTGGGGAGGGGGGTCCTGTTACAATATAAGGGAGAAAAAGAGGCTTGCTCTTGCCCTTTTTGCTCTGGCTGCTTTTGTTGGTGATGCTTCAAGTGTTGCCCCAGTGTCATGCCACCCTGCCTTTGAACCAGCTGACTATGGACTGAAGCCTCCAAAAACTGTAAGCTAAATAAACTTTTCCTTCCCTAATTTTGGGTGTCAGATGTTTTGTCCCAGCAATAAGTGAAAAGTAACCAAGACAACACCTAAACCAGTCTGTTCCTCTAGGGAGCTGGACACCATAGTTCTGCTCATCCGGTGTGGGGCTGGTTGAGTTTTTAAGCAGCCTTATTTTACTACCCAAAGGGGGCCAGATCCAGGCCACTGGAAAGTCCCCAAATCAGAAGTGTTTCAGTCCTTGTGTCTATGAAGCAGTGTGGCTTGGGCAATCCTTTAACCTTCCAAAGCCTCAGTTTCCTCACCATAACACAGGGAGACTAATACCAATACTTTTGTACCTATCTTTCTCTCAATCAGTCTTAACTGAGATGGGATGCCCAAGGTCTGATCCCATCACAGGCCCTGAAGGTGTGGCACATCCCACCTCAGACTTTAACACCACTTCTCTTACATCCCCTCCCCTGGGAAGAATGTGATATCCCTGGGGGCAGCAACATGTTTTATTTACCCTTAGATTCTCCAGTGCCTAGTAAGATTAGCAGGAGAAAACATTTATATAGCACTTCCTCCTGGCCAGGATCAACCCTGAGAGGGACATCCTAAGATTCTTATAGATGGAGGAAGATACAGCCCAGAGACACACTCAGCCCTGTGACTCGGCAGGTAAAAATTGTCCAATGTGTTTTGTTAGCTAGATGGAAGACTGGCTGGGTGAGCTAATGAGTAGACAGGAAGATGGACTAATATATACAAGCATAGGCAAAAGCATGAATGAGCAGATGGAGTGGTAAAGAGATGAACATAGTGAGTGAGGTGGGTGGGCAGGTGGGACATATAATGGTGAGCAAAGAGGTGGATGGGTGGGTGGGATAGGAAGGTGAATGGGTGAATTGATGAGTGGACGGATGGATGAATGGTGGATGGATAGGTGGGGGGAGTAGATGTTAGATGTGGGGATGAGTGAGTGAATGAATGAACGAGTAGATGAGTGGATAAGTGCATGGATAGAGGCTTTGAAAAGTTCCTGTGTTGCCAGGTTCTAAGAGCAGGGCGATCACTCAGGGCCAGTGAAAGAGTGGAGGCATTTAGACATAGCAAAAGAAACCCTCATCCAAGAGTGAGAAGAGGCTAGAAGCAAAAGTCTCGTTTCCTCCATAACAGACCCTCCAGCAGAACACCACCTCCCAGTCCTGAGAATTTCTCCTCCCCAGCCTCACCACCGCCCTTGGACAGCCCCCCACGCCTGTGGATGAAAGGTTGGCGGAGGCAGCGGGTGGGCGGGCAGCTTGTTCCCTCATTGTCAGCAGTAACCTTCCTCCCGGCTGCTTGTTCTTCGTAATGTTACACTTGTCTTCCTGCAACACTTGGATACCCGAGCCAATTTTGTCATGCAAATGAATTCAGCCCATTGTAAATCCCACAGAGGGCGGTGGGTGCCTCGGCATCAGCCAGGGGCGGGGCTGTGCTAGCCTGGCTTCCCTGCTGCCCCTTCACTGCCACTGAGGAAGAAATTACAGACTTGGACTGCAGAGCTTCCTGGCCTTTCCTCCTTAGAATCCAAGACTGTCAGAGCCCAAACGGGCAGCACAGAGGCATCCTCTCCATTACTGGGGAGCAATCTGAGGCACGATGGGGGTGCGGGGGCAGTGTCCTGCATGCAGCCACACAGCCAGTTAGACCAGGTTCAGCCAAGTCTCTGACTCAGTCATCCTCTCTCTACCAGGCTGGGCTGCACCTGCCGCCATCCTTATTCAAAGACCTCTGGTCTCCAGGATTGGCCCGAGCTGAGATCATCCAGGGACCAAGAGCTCCCATTAGCTAGCTTTGTTATAGGGGTAGGACTAGAATGTGGACAAGAGACAGGCCTGGAGTGGATGGCCAGGTTGTCTAGGGGACAGTCTATGGTCTAGGCAGGGTAGGGCCCATTCAGAGAGGATGGCCAAGGCAAGGCAAGGCCAGGCTGGCAGGTATTTCTGGTCAGGGGTAGGATACGAATAGCAGATGTTCTGCCAGGGAGGGCTGACTGGGCCCAATGCCAGGACATCCGCAGCAGGAAAAAAAAACCAAGGAGGAGGACTGTGTGGTTGCAAGACAAGTGAATGAGCCTGTTTAGGGCTGTTTAGGGAGCCCCACAGGTGAGCTCTGCAGGGGTCGGGGGTGAAAGGCAGAGACGTCAGGTGGCAGCATGCAGTGTAGAAGGAAGGGGGGATGGTGCTGCGCAGGGCTGCAGCATGCCCATTTCTCCACCCCAAGCTCAGGTAATTCTCACAGCAATTCTGCTGTATAGGAGTTGTCCCCCCTTTATAGATTAGAAGACTGAGTCTGGGGAGAGTTCATTCCAAATCCATGAGATTCCAGCGCTCCAGAGTCCATGTTCTTTCCCCTGTGCATTCTGCCACTCCTATCAAAGTCTGCCAGCAGGAATCAGCCCTTCACCGGGCTGGTAGCAGCAGGGTGCAGAGAGGGCCAGGAGTTACAAACATGCAATGATTTTCCAAGATGTGAGAGTTCCAAGCCGTGTGGAACACTTGGGGCTGCCAGTAACGTGCAGGTTAAAGTTCCGTTTCCCATCTCTGGTGTTCAAGCCCCTTTCCAGCATGACCCAACTCCCTCCCCACGCACACGGCTACCTTGGACCATTCCCGAAGGGCTACGGCCTGCTCCTCCTTCCCTCCAGCGATCTGCAAAGCTGTTCCAACTTCTTGGGATGCTCTTCCCGATCTTGTCCACTTTCTGACCTTCAAGGCTTGACTTCATCCCTTTGACCTTCTTCTCCCCTCCTGCGAAACACCAGCTCCTCCCTCACTGTGGTTCTCTCCCTGGCACCTATCACCTTGGCTGTGCCCCAGAGTTCATGTTGTGCTGGTTTTCCTCACTCATCCTAAAGGGCCAGGGTGACTCCCACTTGTCCATACTGCAGACTCTGTGGCCAGCACCCCCACCCCAGGCTGACCTGCTACGTCCTCTGTGTCTGTTTGGGGCCCCCTTTCCCTCCCGATTTCACCCCTCCATCACTAAATCTCTCTGCTGCTGATGAGCTCCTTGTTCAGCTTCCTGAGTTCAACCAGATGCAGATCAATCAACTGCTTAAAGCGCTTGCATTCCCGAGGCTGGTCCAGGCCATTTGGAGGAGGCTGCAGACTGAAACGTCCTCAGATACAGGCTCAGGGTAGGGCTCTGGGTCCCCCGTGTACCCCCAAAGCTACATGCATCAGTGCTCTCTACTTCCTGGCCAGCCTCCCAGGCAGAAACAACCCAGAAGGCAGCGTGCTGCAATGGAAAGCAAGTGTCCAGCCTCTGTGAGACCTGACCCTTTGTCCATTCTGCCTATGGCCTGCAATGTGCCCTGGGCCAAACCCTTTCTTCTCTAGGCCTCAGTTTCTCATGAGAGGGATGGACAGTGGCAATGCCAAGATCTCGCCTTTGTCGAAGCAGAGTCCAAGCTAAAACATTCACTTGTAGTCTGCATGTGTCCTCCAGAGCCCCCAGGCCCAGGGCCAGGTGAAGGAGGAGGTACTGAGCTGCACAGTACTTGGGGGCCACCCAAGGAGCAGTCATTGTAAAGATGAGAGCAGGTTTACCAGCATGTAGTATGTCCAGTGTTGTACTAACAAACCTCACACAAGCGACCTCATCAGACCTTGTGATGTCCCCATTTGACACATGGGCAAAGGGCAGAGCAGAACCCTTGTCTCAAGTACAGCCCTGTGAGCCCCAGTTTTACTTTTCTACCCTACCCTTGGCCCCTGGCTGGCTTTAGGGCTTGGCATGAGGGCACTGTGAACCTCTCTTCGCCACACTGGCCCACTCCCTTTTGCTGGTTTTATTTGGCAAGTAGGACAGGAAAATGGTACCTTGGCCAATGGAGAGGGGAGAATGATACGTGCGGTGTCTTCCTGTCTGGAGTGGCCTGCAAAATGTGCTTATGGCACCCCCACAATGCCTGGGCTCTCAGCAAGACAGGACCCTCAGTAGGAAGGAAGAAGCCCACCTGTTGTAGGTATTCAGAGTCTATGACCCGCGCATTACCCCCTCACACCTCCAGGAGATGTGAGACGCTCATAGCAACTCCCCCTAAGAGGCGAGGACCCGAGTGAAGACCGCAGAATCCCAGGAACCTGCGGTGCCCTCCCTCTCTAGGCACACCCTGTCCCTTCTCCTTCTCCAGACCTCGATTTCCCTATCTGCGCAATGTCAGATTGGAACCAAAGAAGCACCCTGCACCCACACTGCTCCTCACAAGCCCGGGGAGCTCAGCAGGCCCCAGGGCCCCTCCCAGTGCCCCGGCCAGGGCCCTGACGACACAGCCCCTCTGGGCCATTCATCAAGGGCCCCGGGGTGCACGGGGCTGCGGTAATGACGCCGCCTTCAGCTTTTGCTGGCATAATGTATGCCCCATGCTGCCGCCCCAGTCACTCAATCCCAGCCGGTCTGCGGAGGCCGAGATAGTCCTTAATGAGAAGAGCTCCGGCTTTATCTGCTTTCTACTTCAGCCATTATCTCCCCCAGTCTATAGACACGCAGTTACCTCTGACAATAATGCTCAGAGGCAACAAATGCTGATGAGTTTTCTATGCAGTCCGCACAATAAGTCTATCAAAACAACCTCGGAAAATTATGAACCCCCGTGACAGACAAATACAACCGGCTTCGGCGTGAATTTAGAGCCCCCAACGCTGCGTTTCTTTTAATTCTTCAGGCTTCCCTTATCTCTGCTGTTCCTCTTCTGGTGGGGAGATAACAGTAATTCTTCTCTGTGCTGGTTTTTTTTTTTCCCCCTTTCCCTCCCCCACCCGTTTGCTTTTTTTTTTTTTCCACCCACTGAGTGAGATGTTTTCGTGTCTTTCTGCTTGCTAAAGATAAAGGGTTAAAGACCAACTTATGTTGGGTGCTGGGGAAGGGGGAGGGGACAAGGGAGAGGGGGGAAATAAGTAATCAGCATTCAAGAGATTGCTATCGGAGAAGCCGCGCAGAGAACAGTAATTTTGCTGGCTTCGGCGAGGGCTCTCTCCACTCCCCCCCCCCACCCTTTTTTATGAATGCACATAATGCCTGGAGTGTTGGGGGCAGATAAAAGAATTAGCAGCAGCCAGGGGGACGGAGGCCCGGAGAACAGGGGAGAATTAGAATGTCTATCTTTGTCTCTTCCGGCTCATCCAGCCAGCCGAGGCTCCCGGCTCGTAAACAATTTAATCTTTTTGCTACAGTTAAAATACAAAGACAGCAAGCCTCCTTCTTCCAAATGGAAAAGGGAGGAGGAGGGGGCCAGAGGATGGGGCTGGGGGCTGGAGGGGGGCACCAAGGAGACGAGATGAAAAGGGCTGACACCACAAACTTTTCTGCTGCCGGCTTAACCCCTGGGCCTTTGAGACCTCAGAAATGCGCCCCCACCCACCCATGCTGCTCCCCCTGGGGGACACACACAGCCCGGACCTGGCTTGGTGCGGTCCATCTAAGGATCGGAGGGGAAGCCATTGAGGTGGGGAGTCTTGTTCCCGCAGAGGGTCCCCGGTTGCTGTCTTTCCGGGAGGGGCAGCTGTTGGCCCATTCATCCCGCACGCCTCCTTTACGTGGTCCCCCTACTGGTAAGGCCTGTCCTTAGCCCTCTCTTCCTCCCTCTCTCATTTCCTCCCTCCTCTTCTCTTGAGGCCTAGGCTCTCGTGAGAGCTGTCAAATCATGTAAGATGAACACGCCTTCTCTTCCCCATCAAGCTGCAGCTGCCAGGGTAGAGACAAACATGATCTCCCCCACTCAGGGCTAGGATGGGGCTGGGTAGAATGGGGGCTCTCCCCTGAGACCAGCAATGGAGAAAGGTTGAGATGGACCTAAAGATGTGTCCCTCCTCCACACACACACCTTGCTGTCTCTCTCTCTCTCTCTCTCTCTCTCTCTCTCTCTCACACACACACACACACACACATGCATACACACACGCATACACAGTGAAGGGACAGGACTCTACGGAAGACCACCAACTCCAGGAGGAGCCCTTCTTAAAAAACGGGTCATTCCAAGGGACCTGAAAATTACTGAGAATAAAGAAACCATCTGAGGGGCCCTAGGGATAGAAGATTAGAGGAGGGGAGACCCCCACAAGCCCAGGGAAGCCAGTGGCCCATACAACCAATCAACTGGACATCTCATTGTACCGCTCATTGTTCCTCTACACTGTGGGCATTTTTAACCATTCCAGCAGTAGTTTTCATAAGACTGAGTTGGAAGCTGGCTCCTCCTTTTCTCCTTTCGTGCTGCCTGTGGAGTGCTGATCCCCATGTATTGACACTAAATTCACTACTCTCTCCCCCTCACCTCTGGGTGCCTGAGGCCGGCACACTGCCTAGCCACGCCTGCTGAATGCTGGCTGAGCGATTTGGCAGATGAATCGACAAGTGAATGAACAAGTCAAATAAAGCAGGGTAGGGGGCAGAGAGTATGTAGGAGTTTCTTTGACACCCACCACACACTTGAAGAGGGGCCACTTAGGAAAAGGATGGAGACGGGAGCAGTGAGAAGGAGGAAAAGGGACCCAAAGAAAAAGCATAGGAGTATGGTCCAGGGAGCTGTTTCACCCTGCCCGGGTTCTACCAGCCAGTGCTATTCAGTTAGTGCAGAAAACCAAAATAGTGACCCAGTCACTCAGTCAGTCCCATCCACTGAGGTTCAGCGTTGAATGGATTCCCTAAGCCCTTGTCATGGGGCCCTTCCCAGGAAGGCATGGGGGGAACGATAGCCTTGGGATCAAGGGATCTGGACTCACCTGTGAGTGTTCATTGGCTGTATAAACTCAGGAAGGTTGATCTCTCTGAGCCTTGGGTTCCCCATCTGTGAAATGGAAACAGTAATGACCTCTACCTTAGAGGGTTGGATTAGCACACAGTAAGGACCCGGCATGTGTTGTTTACACTAAATAAAAGACGTAATAGAGTATCTTGTAATGACAAGCATAGTGGACACAATAAACTAAAGATGCACACATGTCGAAGCTCCACAGAGAAGCTATCATTTATTGCTTTTCTTTAGCCATTCACCTACCACTGTCTTTTCCTCCTGGTAAAAAGGAAGCTGAGCTGCTTCCCCAGCTCCTGCATCTCTTCTCATGACTGAGGAGTGAGAAGCCCAGGAAAAGCTCTTTGGAGACTCCATGGAGGTAGAGTTCTGCCCAAAGCAGCTGCAGCAGCCGGCTGCTTCTGCAACTTTTCAGGTGACACCCAGCCTTCCTGTTGCTCCACACCTGTGGTCCAGGCCGCAGCCTCCTCCAGTCCCAACTCCAAGTCCCATTTTAGTACCCGTCCTTTCTCCCCCAGACTCCACTGTTACCCTGAAAGTGACCTTCTAGATATTTAGAAGAGATATGGGAACAAATATAGGTATCGACGTGGGTTTTTATTAACAATGCTGAAATGACAGTTTAACGATGAGTATTTGTAACCTACAACCAGGTAACAGTTATTTTCAAATATACATTAAGTGGTGTACACCTGTAATCCCTGTACTCAGGAGGCTGAAGCAGGACTGCTGTGAGTTTGAGGCCAGCTTTGAACTAGTGAGTTTAAGGCCAGCCTAAAGTACATGGCAAGATCCTATCTCCCAAAAAAAAAAAAAAATCAAATATACATTAAATATGTAACATCTTGGTCATGTCTGAAGCCAGGACATCCCAAAGTGTCCATACATCAGAATCACTTGGGCAGCTTTAAAAAATATTAGTTCTGAATCCAACCCTAGAAATTCCAAATCAGAATGTGTGTGACCAAGAGTGGATTTTCAATTTGAGGGACAGGAAAGTAGATTGCTTAAAAGATCTCAGATGGTTCAGTTGGTGAACCTATTTTGGGATCTGTTATTTTTAGCCACAAAGAAAGAGGCTTCATTTTACTCATTAATTCAACAAATACTTTCCGAGTACCTGCTATTCGTCTTTACGAGTGTTGAGAGGAGAGAGAGAGGAGGTAAAAAAGAAGCTGAAAAACCTGGAAGGTACAAGAAAGCATCATCTAATCACCTAATACAGAACCCCATTCCCAGCCTCAATCCACAAAACCCACTCCTTCTGAGGTCCGCAGGGTTTGCTGCTTATTCTTTACTTAGGGACTGAGCAGGAATACACATTTACTAAGGATCTAAAGAGTGCCAAGCCCTGCACTAAGGATTTAACTATACATATGATCACATTCAATCCTCACAAAATCCATAGGCAGTAGCCATTATTATTTGCATATTATTAATGTGGAAATAGAGGCACAAAGAGATGGAGGAGCTCATTGAGCTTCACCCAGCTAGCAGGTGACAGGGCCATCTTCTCTCAAGTAATTAGGTACTGCCCAAGTGCAGGGTCTTGGGATTCTTTGTTATTGACCACACTGCCCAGCACTCAGTTATCTATTTAGAAAACTGACAGCTCACCTACTACATGCAATGCCCTTAGCTGGGGGGATAAATAAGACCCTGATCTCAAGGAGTGTCCCATTTAGGAAGGGAATTCAGGCAACTGCACAATAATTCAGAGACAAGGTATGAGTTAGTGCCTCCCAGGAGAGAGCAAGTTATCAGAGTTCAATGGAGATTCCAATTCCAGAAATTCAGAGGTCTGTGGCAGACACTGAGGTCTTATTTCATCAGAGAGGTGAGGCACTTCACCCGAGGTCACACAGCTGGTTGCGTCATAAATACGTGATGAATCTAATGAGATTATTCACCAACCCCAATTATATCTTAACCACTAATAACTTGGCTCTGACTCCCCTAATGGGATTTCCTTCTTGGACATCAGCATTCCCTTCCCCCCTTCCACTGACACTGGCCAATTAGACAAGGGCAGGTGGTGTGATTGGGGTCACAGTGAGAGGAAGATAGAGAGGACCACAGCTCACCCCCATCCTCGGCTGAGAAGGAGGTGATCGGTTTCAGGCAGTCACAACCTCTTGTGATGGAGGCTGGGAGAAGCTCACCCATCTGGAGAGAGGGGCAGGTTTGGAAGTCAGGCTGGGGGACACCTGTTTGGGGCACAGCATCCTTTCTGCTCCATGTCTGAGACCAGCAAGCATGAGAGGGATGTGGGGCTGCACGCAGAGAGGCATTCAGGCAGATCAACAGATCTGAGATAGACAAAAGGAAAAAAATACCTCAAGAAATACACAGATGCACGAGAATAAACCAGACCTGGCTCTACACAGCCATCAACTAGCTTCTGAGAGTCAGAGAAACCAAGAAAGGCAGAGAGACAGAAACAAAAGGATTCCTAGGGAGAGACTGATACACACTCCTTCATTCCACAGCCATATTAGGCACCTACTATATGCAGTCATATGGAGGTAAAGGACAGTCTTTGCCTTCACAGAGCTCGTGGGGGAGGAAGCCTCAACTGCAGTACACTGAGCAAAACCCAGGAAGATGAAGAGAAGAGGCCTGGAGAAACACTAGGACACAGGCAAAAAGAAAGGCCCAAAGAGGCTTTGTGCCTCAGAGGTGCTGAGACAGAGGAAGGCAGAAGTGGAGCTACACAAGAGTGCTCAGACAGCAGACATGCACACTCACCCCAACACTCTGCCGTCCAGGAGAACCCGAGACCTTCCAGGACCTCCTCCCACCAGACCCCAGTCCTTTCCCTGTGGTCATGCAGGATCCCAGCATGAAGAGTTAAACTTTCTCCCTAAGGGGCATGGAGGTGCCAGTAGGGAACAGCCAGACTTTGCTGAAGGCAAGCAGGTCTGCAGGTGAGAGGCCAGATGACAGGGAGGTGAAAACTGCCAGGAAAGCTGCCGCTGCCTGTCCCCTAAGAGTCTGGGAACCAAGGTCAAGGGCTCAACTTCTGCAAACTCAGAGGCAGAGCCCAGCTGTGGCTGTTTCTATCTTGGGTCAGCAGCCCCTGCCCCAATCCAAGAGCCCTTTAGCTGAGTGGGGAACAGTAAGATACTGTCATGACCTTAACAGAGCCCTGAATCACCTAACTTGGAATCCTGCAGTCCTAAGAGCTTGGAGTCTTTTAAGTTGGGTCTAATTTAAATCCCTCTGCTGCAGTTTAGGTGCAATTCCAGTGGCAGCACACAGGAGCCCAAGGCCATAGAAGGAACAGGTGTTGCCAGGATGCCCACTTCCTTCCGATCACCTGCTTGGCCAGCTGGAGACACCTTAAGTAGCCCCCTCTCTGATTGGCTCTGCACCCAGCTCCATCCTCCAGAGAAAGAGTCCAAGTGAGGAGATTTACTGGCCCAAGCTTTTGCAGAGCTGCATCTGGAAAGGAGTTCGGGCTCCTCAAACACACCCTCTGGCTGCTGGTTCTTAGCAAGAAGCAAGAGGGATGGAGCAGAAGATACTGTTTCCGGCCCCACACGGGTCCGCAGCGTGGTCTTAGGTAGCAGGCGACAGGAACCTGGCCCAGCCACTCCACACAACCCACACCCGACCTGGCTCCCAGCCCGCTCTCCCCCTTGCGACACCAGATCCCTGGGGTCCCCTCCTTTCCTCGGCCTCCCCCGTTTCCCTCCCCTCAGTAAATATCTGGTGAGGGTCTCCTCACTAAGCTACACACTAGGACGCCACGGAGACAACGACAAAACCTTGAGGCGCTGGAAGGCTGGCATGGGGCGGAGGAGGAGCCCGGCCCAGGGTAAAGAACCTCACAAAAGGCTCCACCGGGGCAGAGCCGCGGCCCAGGGGCTCACCCAGCGCCGGGCTCCGGCGGTCCCTTCTCGCCGCCAGCCTCCGCCATCCCACAGCACCCAGGTGCGAGGACACCGGGTGCGCGTCCGCCTGGCCGAGCGCGTGTGCGCGCCGGGGCTCCCGGGCGGGCGGGGACGCGCGGCCTCCCGAGGCTGAGCAGGGCGCGCGCCCGGGCTGCCCTCCAGATGTTAAGTGCAGGGCCCAGACTTAAGTAGCAATTAAGGCTGCCGGGGGAAGAAAGCGAAGGCCAAACAGCCTGTTTATTTCTTTCCCCAACTCCCCCCATCGCGCGCACCTCCTAGTTGAAAGAAAAGAGGGAAACGGTGAAAGAAAGGGGAGGAAACCCACTAAACCAAACCTCGCTGCAATTAGGAGAGCCGGCTGGGGGAAAAAAAAAAAAAGATACGCATTAAATGGATGTTTCTGCACAAAAACCCCAGGCTGACAACATCTCTGGCCTTGTAAGGGGGAAATGACTGTGCCTGGGTGTTTACATAGCCGAAATCAGGGGGAATTATGCTGTCATACTGACAACTGCAGGAGGACAATTTTAAAATTACACCGTTCAACACCTTTAATGATTTGTAACAGAAGAGGTGTGGCTACTCCTATTAAATGTGTTGCCAAATCAATAAAAGGGATAATTGGAGTTGTTAGAGCAAATTATAGCAGCGTCCCTTCTGTTGCTGTACAATGTTCCCTTGTAAACTGCTATTACAGGCAGCGCCGTATTTCTCTCTTATTTGGCCGCTTTGTAATGAGTTGGCATTTTGCAGCATAATAGTTCCACTTTCTTTTATGGAGCTCTCACTTTAACTTTTTCTCCTTTGTGCAGCCTATAATTTCCTCGCTCTCCCTGCCTCCCCGCCTGTTTTCAGAGGTGGCCGCGCTGCCTGTCAGCAGCCTCTGGGTGATAAACTATATTATTTCACATTATTTTCAGGCCTTTTCAATTGGCAGTCAGATGGGGTTGAGGGGTAGATGGGTCTGAAGGGATGGGGATGTGGAAGGTGGGGAGACAGAAGACAAGGCCAGGAGGAGAGCTGAAAAATTCACAGAAATAGAAAGGAAAAAGAGAATGTAGGGGCAGAAGGCTGGCTTCAGTCCTAGGGGTGGGGGTCTGGCCCTTTAAACACAGAACTTTTGGAAGATCTCTGCCCGAGTGGAAACTCTAACGGTGGGTTAATCGTTGGCATGCACAGTTTATGCACTGCCCTGCCAGACCCCAATTTACCTGCAGCTTCACCCCAGAACCTCAGACTCTCCCTGACCATCCCAAGAAGCTACTGACCCTCCTCTGCCATAGGAAGGGTGTGGGGCTGTATCTTGGGAATTTGAGATGGACAGGTCCAAGCGGATGGACCAGCCATTCCCACTGCGGTCAAGGCCTGAAGTCACTGGGAATTCTGGGGCACCAAGCACCCAGTCAAGGCAAGGAGTTGGAGACCATCGTAGGCCTGTTCTGGGAAATGTATCAGCTATCCTGGAAAGAGCACTGGACCAGGAGTCCAGAAGCCTGGTTCCAGACTTGAGGGTGACTCCTCACCTATCCCACAGTCAGGCCCTGGCCCCCGGCTAGAAAGGACAGAATCCCTGGGCAGCTGGGACCAAGCCTGCTGTGTGTATCATTCAGTTCCTGTGACAGCAATAAAAGCCCCCGCCCAGACAAACCTCACTCAGTCAGTCCCTGCGCTGGGCTACAGGACAATCAATCTGAATTACCAAGAAATCTCAATGAGAGACAATTGGAAAAGAAATGCCACTTTATTACTTCACGGAGCTGCCATCCCTGGAACCCATCTGCTGCCAAGCTGTGCGGCAGCCAGACCCGCCACAGAGAGCAGATAAGACTTGATGGTGGACAAATAAGATTCATTTGCAATGAGCAGCATCGATTTGCTTGCCAACAATGAGCAAAGTCCTAATTCTTTCTGGTGGTTCCTTGTGGCCTTTGGGCATCCTTTGGCTTCCATCCTTCATGATTCAAGCTAAATTTTTCCCAAGAGGGCAAATAAAAGTCAACCTGCCTTGGGGAAACCAGGGAAAGTTTGGATTAGTGAGGTTTCAGGGAATACCATTTACTCTGTGACAGATTTCCGAGTATCCATTACTAGATTCCTAACTTGAACAATAATCAGTCCCGTAAAATTCCAGCAAAATGAAACATGAGGACAGTCCCACAACATCTGCTTGTAGCAGGAACCGAGATTTTTCCTTATACAGATCCATGCTAACAATGCTTCACTTCAGCCAATAGCTAACTGTCACTTCAGCCAATGTTAATTATCTCCTATTTTCCAAGCACTGGGCTGAGTGCTGGGGGTCCAGTGGTAAATGAAACAGACACCATTGCTGTCCTCTTGGAGTTGACATTCTGGTAGGGAGTTGATAACAATAACAACAATAAATATAATCACAACACAGCAGTTCTTACACTAGAATTGTGCAAAAGTGACAGCAAAATGCTTTCTCTGATCAGAGGCACTGGGATATGGCAGAAAGAGCATTGAAGAGTTGGGAAACCTGGCTTCTAGCTCCAGGTCTGCACTGGAGAGCACTTTTCCTTGCTGAGCCTCAGTTTCTTCATTTGTAAATGGTGGGTGTATTTATTCATTCCACAAACGGTACTGTACTGAAGTCCTACTGTGTGTTGGGCACTCCGGTAGGCACTACAGATGCGATAACAAGTAAGACAAATGTAACACTTACATTTATGGAGAGTATGGTCTAGTTGCAAAGGCAGACATCGATCAAATATTATCAGTGTATAATTACAGAATGTGATAAATGCCAAGAAGGAGAAAGACAAGAGTTAATTTGTAATACCAACCAAGAACAACTCAAATGTCTAAAGGAAGCCGGACTGATGAAGTGTAAGGGGAGAACGATTTACTGAAGCTGCTGAATAGGCAGGATCCCTGAGCAGTTGGGGCCAGGTCAAAAACTTGGCCCTAGACCCAAAGGGTAGGAGAAAGCCACAGATAGGTTTTAAGCAGGTGAGTAACAAGACTCAATTTCCATCTTAAGAATCCACTTGCTTAGCTGTCCTGGACAGAAGGGATTGCAGAGGCCCAAAGCAGCAGTGGAAATGAGTCAGGAGTCCTTTGCAGTGGCCCATGAAAGTATTAAGAGTGGCTTGCAATGAGCAAGTGAAAGGACATTCAATATTATTTGTCATCAGAAAATGCAAAGGTCACTCACTGTGAGAGAGTATTACACACTCACCAGAATGGCTAACATTTAAAGGACAGCAATACCAAGGCCTGACAAAGATGTGGAAAGTTATTGAAGGAGGGGATAGAAGTTAGTATAACCACTTTGGAAAAAAACAATTGGTAGTGTCTGTTAAACTTAAAAAAGTGTATCCTGTGACCTAGTAGAAGGTCCTCCAAAAGACATGAGCTGTATCTGTAATCACCAAAATCTGGAAACAATTTAAATTCCAACAACGATAGAATGACCAAATAAATTATCATCCATCTAACTCATGGAACATCATGTAGCAACTAAAAAGAACAAACTGTGGGTGCACACTGCATGGGTGAATCTCATAACACAAGAGAGGACACACTTTATGGTTCTGTCTACATGAAGTTCAAAAACAAGCAAGAATGGCAGTTGGAACCAGCTTGGGAGGGGTATACCAGTAATCTCAGCATTCAGGAGGCTGAGGCAGGAGGATTGCCACAAGTTCAGGGCCAGCCTGAACTGTATAGCACAACTCTGTCAGAAAAAAAAAATGGCAGCCAAGGTGTTTGTCACCTTAGAGCAGAATAATGACCAAGGGGGCAGGAAGGAGCCTGATATAAGGCTGGGAGTGTTCTATGTCTTAAGCTGATGGGTGTGAAAATTCACCCAGTGTCCTGAGGATCGAATGAGATGATGGAGAGGAAAGATTGTCACTCCAGTGGCTGTGAAGCTGTGTTTATTCCAGCTAAAGCAAAAAAAGAATTCCAAGCTCAGAGCTAATTGGTTGTGAACAGCCCCACAACTAACACAGACCTCCTTGAACCCTTGGGGAAGACCATAGTAAATGTTTGCCTGAAATGTGCCATACGCAGCTTTATAGAAGGTGTAGGGTTAACCACTCAGCCTGGAAGCACCTCTGAACCAATGAGACTGGGGAACACCCATGCATCCTGGAAATAAAGAGACCACTTGCATTCTCACTGCTGTGCTACCACCAGTGCCTGCCCCTGGGTCCCTCCTTATCCTAATTGCATGGAATCACACCATTTTCATGGCATAACGGGATTTCCACAGGTGACATGGGGTTGCCGCTAAGACTGGATGAGGCTGCTGCTAGTGAAATAGGATGAGTGACTCTCAGGGGAAGCCGCTGAGTGCTTACCAAGGGCCCTCCCCACAGTCACATGACGTAGGCATTTCCCACAGAGGACTCCAAAGTTCAGAAAAGGGATATGGGTTGGGGATATAGCTCAGCAGCACAGTGCCTGCCTGGCAAGTGTGAGGTCGTGAGTTCAATTCTCGGCACAAAAAAAATAAGGAAGGAAGGAAGGGAACATGGGCTGCAACAGCAACAACCTCCGGCAATGGCAGAGTTAAAACTTGAGCCAGATTTCCCATCTCAAGTCCAGGGAGGATCCCACCGCTGCGCAGCTGCCCTGCGGGTCTCCTTCCCACACAGCCTGAACTTGTCGAGCGAGCGAGTAGGCACAGACTGACAGGGTCACTGGAGGTGGCTTCGTTCAGCAGACCCTCTCTTCCTTATCTACTGGGAGCCGTTTCATGGCTCACTCCCCATTAAGGTCCCCCAGGGAGCAGTGCCGCTCCGAAGGAGCCAGTGCACCAGGGCCTCAATGATGCCGACGTGGCCAACCAGTCATATCTGCTCTGAAAGTTTTTCAGTCCAAGATCACTCTTGTCATGGTTGATGGTGTGGAATTGTGGGTCTCAATCAAGCTCCTGTCTGAGAGCATGATGCATGTAAAACAGCCCTAGGGGGAGCCCTGGGTTTGCCCTCCAGCCCACCTGTATGCATATGAGGAGCCCTTCAACTGGGGAAACCACTGATCCAGCTCCCTGATTTTTTGAGGAGCTCTGGTCTTCTGGAGAGGACTTGGAATCCTGGGCTTCCTCCCACGTGCTGAGAGCATGGTGCAGCCTTGAAATGCCGAGCTAAGAGTAGTGTAGTGAAAGTCCAAAGACTTAACGTATAAGATAAGGCTTTATTTTTCTTTAATGCAATTTAATTTTCATTCCAAGTTCTCATTCCTCTGGCAGTGAAAAAAATTCAATCTCAGTCGTTGCTGGATTTCCTCCACATCACTGCCCTTGCCCCAGACTTGCCTTATTCAGGGGGCTTATAGAGTGCCGGGGGCGGGGTTACCAAAGGATCCTCTGTGTTATCTGCTCACCCAGGGACCCCTAAGAGGACCCTCTGTCTTGCCCATGGAGCACCTGCTCTGTGCTCTTGCAGCTGCTGAAGGAAGGCATACGAGGGACGCTGCTCCCTCGGTCTACGTGTGAGATCCACAGAGTCAGTGGCACGCACCTTTCAGCCATGCCAGCCTGGCTTTCCAGGGCCTCACTGGGCTCAGGCCTTGTCCTCTGGGAACCATCAATGTCTCAGCTGCCAACTTGAAAGCATCACCGATTGCCCACGGCCTGAGCTTTTGAAAGCCAAAATCCAAAGGTCTTCAGGATTGCTGCCTCCCACCTTCCTCACTGAGAGGTAAGTAAGGAAAGGAAATTATGAGGTGAAGGAAAAAATCAATATCCCACCACAGAAGTGATGTTTAGGAAGTGCCTTTATTTAATAAACAAACATGTATTGAACACCGAGAATGTGCCAAGCACTATGCTGGGTAGGCAAATAAAAGACTCCGTGTGCCTAGTAGGGGCTGGGATGTAAAGGAAAATTCAAAAATCTACCTTTAGTGTGCAAGGTTCCTCACTCTGGCTCTGTCACTCCAGCCTTGTGACCCAGGCACGCTCTATAACCACTCTAACTTTAGTTCCTTCGGCCATAAAATGGACTCAAGCCAGTGTGATTACAGGTGACCCATACCTGTAATCCCAGCTACTCAGGAGGATCACAGGTATGAGGCCTGCCTGGGCAACTTAGCAAGACCCTGTCACAAAATAAAAATACAAAGGGCTGGGAAATGTAGCTCAGTAGAACAATATGCATGTACCACTCAATTTCCCAGTACTGCCAAAAAAAAAAAAAAAAAGTACTTAATATCCAGTTTAAATCCAGTAATACTTTAAGAATGCATTGCAGATAGTACGTGCCCAATAAATGAAGTTACTACCTTAGCAAAGAAAGTGGGGAGAGCTCAGAGCAGTGGGTTGATGTCTGGTTATATGAAAGCAACAAGAAAACATAACATTTTTTTCTTCATTTGTTTTTGTGTTTTTCTGAGACAAGATCTCGCTGTTTACTAGTTCAGGCTGGCTTTGAACTCCATATGTACCCAGGATGCCATGAATGTGCTGCAATCCTCCTGCCTCAGTCTCTTGAGTGCTCAGATTACAGGCATATGCCACTACATCCAGTTTAATATTTTTAAACTTTAAAATATATTTAAGTATATGGATAATTAACAATCATCTACAGTTCCCCCTTTCAGAATTAACCACTATTAGCGACTTAGCACATCTGTTCATCTCGGCCAAGATTCTTTTCCACAGTAAAATTACCTTATTGTTTTTGTAACCATGATCATACCTTAATAAAGAATTCAAATAATGGTTAAAAATTATAAACTGAGAACAAACTCACCCTATAGAGAGCCCTTTCCTGACCTCATCATGGCCCAGGGAGTTTATGTTTGTAATCCCATGGAAAAGTTATTGGAATTCTAGCAAGTTAGTTCCAATCTACCACTTCCAGTGCAACCCATGGTGAGAATAAAGACACTAAGAAATGTTTATAATTGTGAAGCGCCAACAGGGCCTAAATCTGGCCAGGATGAAAGTTTGTCAGAAAAAAGGCCTCCACCCAGGGCCTAACCCAGATTTTATTAATTTGTGAAGGGAGTGGCTTGAGGATGAGTAACTGTAAGAATGCAGGAAATACATGAGCACTGTGAGCTAGACTAGCTAGGAGGCCTGAAAACTCCTCTGCAATATGCAGAGAGAAGGGTATGCAGAAAGACCAATCTGCATAACACAACTGAGGTAGCATTTAATGTATAGGGGTGGTGCTTCAGCTCTAATGTGCAAACTTTTCTACCCTGGGAATTCATAGCCTCTTATTTGGAGGCTCAAACCCAGTTGACAGCCCTGGAGCAGTGGCTCTACATCCTGCCTGGCTTAACCATGTTTTTATGGAAGTCATGGGGTGGGGAAACAGTGACAGTCTCACCTAGTTTCAAAGATTATGCATCAGCGCCCCAGCTGGCCCTGTTTACATTGCTTAGAGCCAATTGAAGGGAAAAGGAAGTGGCTAAGCCAGCGCTGTACATATCAGGACACGGAGACAGGGCCAGGTTTAGCCAAAATGGAGATATTTGCTCTTTGTTCAGGGAGAGTCATCCAGGGGGTCCTCCACATCATCCCAAATCCCACCATTTAGATCACAAATGAATGTTAATGTAGGATTGATGATCCATGTGTTAGAAAGATCACTGGCTGTCTGGTGGAAGAAAGTTGGGTTGGGGGGGAAAGACCAGGGAGAAGACAGGAATGGCAGGGACCCACCCTAGGGTGGTAGCAGTGGGAGAGAAGAGGATGGGCTGGATTTGAGAGACTGCCAGTGTATACTTTCCCATGGGCATTCTAAACGCTTTCATTGTTTCTTGCTAAATCCCCGGAAAGCCACAGAGCTGGCCTATGTGGTTTAGGCTGCTGCGGAATCACCTTCGTTGGGTCTGAGCTTTGACACTGTGCTCTCAGCTTTTATTGAGTGCAGGAACTAGAAACAGCCACAGGAGCATCACTGATGTATTTACCTGCAGTTGGAGGCTTTGTCCATTGTGCTGCTGAGAGTCCCTGAGCAATGCCTGTTGCGATGCCTGCCTGTTGGACATAGTACCAGGGAGCAGCCTGTCTCTCTTGACAACCAAAAAAGTGGGTGGCATACTTTTTTCTTCTAGATAATAAAATTTATGCTATCTAATATATTTCCCTTTTTGCCCTGGTTGCCAAGAAGCTCATAATTTTGTGTTACTTTAAGCCTAAATACTCTTTCTTCCTTCTCATTGTTTTTCCATTTTAATTTTAGTAACTCCATTGCACACATATCTTTTGAGAATTTTTTTATGAAAAGAACGCCCATCTTAGAGGCTGATGGGCAACAGGTGTTCGATAGGTGTTTGATGAATGAATGAAGTGATAAACTAAAATGCCTGATTTTAATTCTGTTTGGCAGCTAGGCAGGGTGGTTCAGAGGCAGACACCACAAGGGCTGTAGGGATGGCTCAGCAGAAATGATGGAGGCCCTCAAAAAATATACAGAATGGTCTTGTGTTGATCAACTTCATGTTACCATAACCAAATACCTGGGATAACTTACAAAGAGAAAAAGACTTATCCAGGGAGAAACACACCTGTAATCTGGAGGCTAAGGTGGGAGGGTTGCAAGTTCAAGGCCTGCCCAGGCCACATATAGAGACACCGTCTCAAAATAAAAAGCACAAAGAGCTTGGAATTTAGCTCACTGGTAGAGTAGCCCTGGGTTTCATCTCTAGTGCTGAAAAATAAATAAGTAATTTTTTAAAAAGAAAGGAATGAGAAGGTTTATTTTGGCTCTGAATTTTAGTTCTGCTTATGAACAGTTGGCCCCATTGTTTTTGGCCTGTATCAAGGTGGTGCATCATGGCAGGGATGTGCAGTGGGAAAAAAAAAAAAAAAATTCATCTCATGGCCAGGGAACTAAGAGGAAGAGGAGAGGGGCAGGGTCCCATGATCCCCTTCAAGGACACACATTCAGTGACCCAAGAATGTCCTACCAGACCCACCTCCTAAGTGTTTCACCACTTCTCAACAATGCTAACCTGCAGACAAAGCCTTTAGCACATGGGTTTTGGGGTACATCCTCTCAGAGACTGAATATTATTCAGGAGGCAGTGAGCCAGGAGAGGAGGGACCGAGATACAGTGTGTGTGTGTGTGTGTGTGTGTGTGTGTGTTACTGAGAGAGAATCAGAACTGTCCTCAGCAATGAGTACCCTTTATTATCCAATTCCTACCCACCTTCAGCATGTTAAGCAAGTCATCCCTGCATTGCCAGCCTATGGTAAGAGTCCTGACTCACTGCATGTAGCTAACACTTTACAATTGGCATACACATATTGCCTCCCGTTCAACTCTTGGAACAACCCTGTGAGCAGTGACTGGTATCAGCACTGTCCCCATTTCATAGATGACAAAATTGGTGCTTTTGAGCTGCACTGTGCCATATACTAAGCCAGTAGCCACATGTGGCTATTGAATACTTAAACTTGGCTAGTCCATATTGAGGTGTGCTCCCAGTGCAAAATACATAACAGAGTTCAAAGATGATTTTAAAAATTGTGAAATGTTCTATCAATCATCTTTCTATTGATTGCATGTTTAAATGATAGTATCTTGGTTATACTGAGTTAAATAAAATATATTCTTAAAATGAATTTCACCTGTTTCTTTATGCTTTTTAGAATGCGGCTATTAGGAAATTTAAAATTACACATCAGTGCTACTCCACAGCAGGGGAAAGAGGGGCTAGCAAGTGTTTTCTGTAAAACATTTGTGTAAAACCAGACTGTAAATATTTTTGGTTCTGTGGGCCATATGGTCTCTGTCGTAGCTGCTCAACCTGCCACAGTAGCATCAAAGCTCACTGATGACAGTAAACAACGGGTGTGGCTAAGCGCCAATATTTTTATTCACAAAAAATGATCAGCAGGCTGAGCAGTGGTTTGCTGACTCTTGCGCTCTAAAGAAATAAAGAAGCTTGGTGTAAGAGCTCAGGATTTGGAATGGGAGGTTTGGACTCTTGCTCTGGCTGTTGCCAGCTATGTAACTGTGGGTGGGTTATTAACTACTCTAAGCTTCAATTTGTCTGAAAAAAAATGGGAATGATAAGTCCAATCAAAAATGGGTAAAGAACATGAGTGGATAAGACATAGAATATAAATGACCAAGAAACATAGAAAATACATTTTAGGTTACTACAAGAGGCAATGAAACTAAAAAAGTAGTGAAATACATTTACCTCCCCATTGTTTTTTGCATGGAAACCAGAGCCTCATGCATGCTAAGCTTGTACTCTCCTACTGAGCTACATCCCAGTCCTTTGTTTTGTTGTGGGTTTGTTTTGTTTTGTTTTGTTTTTTGGTATCTATAAAGCATGTACTTAAATGTATGTCTCACACTTGATTAGTAGGCATGTAAATTGCTTCTAGAAAGCAATTTGTCAATGTAGATCAAAAATATTTTAAAATTTGTAAACCTTTTGTCTTTATAAATTATCTCAGGTGTTTGCTTGTGTAACATGAAGCTGATCAACATGTCTGACCTAGTGATTTCACTTCCAGAAATCTATTCTAAGGTAATAATCAGCAGCCAGATGTGATGGCACATGCCTGAAATCCTGGTACTCAGCAGACTGAGACAGGAGGATTGAAGGCCAGCCTGGGCTACATAATGAGTTTAAGGCCAGCTGGAACTACATAGTGAGATTCTCGTAATAACCAGAGATGGGGACAATTTATATACAAAGATGTTCAATGTAGCATTGCTTATGATAGTACAACACTGGAAACAACCCATACATCTAACAACTGAAATAATGATTAAATTATGCTGTAGTCAATACTAAGCAACATAAAAATTGTGTTTAAAATACTTAATAACAAAGGAAAGTGTGTCCTATATAATGTCAAATAGGAAAAGAGTACAAGATTTTATGTGCCATGCTATATAAAGATGGGAGTTGAAAACAAATATTTGTGTAGGAAAAACAAGAGTGGTAAACACACAAATACATTGTTAATTGTTACCTCTGGATGGTGAAATTATGTGTAGTATATATTTTATTATTTTCTCTATTGTTTGAGGCTCTTAATTTAGCTTGTATTACTTTGATAATCAGGAAATTAACTATTAAAAACTTTAAGCTCTGAACCTAATAAAAAAGTGGCCACAAACATTCAAATCCATGAGATATAGAAAGGGCAAAGAAGGCAGAAAAATGGCAAGTAAATGTAAAGTTCTACAATCACAGTAGTAGTCAAAATGACAGAGTTTTTTCTGTTATGCCATTTTAGTAAAACTGAGGGAAAATGGGCTAAAAATATAGCTCAGTGGGACAATACTTGCCTAACATGCATGAGGCCCTGGGTTCAATCCCTAGTTCAGGAGAAAAACAAGCCAGGGGTGGTGACACATACCTATAATGCCAGCATCCTAGGAGGCTGAGGCAGGAGGATCACAAGTTCAAGTGCAGTCTATGTAATTTAGCAATTAGCAAGAGGCTATCTCAAAATTTTAATATTTTAGAAGGTCAGGGATGGGGATGTAACTCAGTGTGAAGGTCCTGAATTCAAACCTCTTTACCAATAAGTTAATTAATTAATGGAAAAATATAAAGGCAAGAATATAGCGGAATACGATCCTTCCACATTCCCTGTAGGGGAGCGTGCAGTCTTTTTGGAGGACAGTTTGGCAACAACCACAAAAATGCTGGAGGCACACCCTGTCCCTGTCAATAATTCCACTCATGGGTATCGAGCACATGCACATAAAAGGCCTGCATGAGAAGACTCAGGGAAGCCCTGCTCATTCAGTCTGCATGAAAAACTGGAAACGAGTCATGTGTCCCTCAATGGGAGACCTATGGTGAGCCCAGTCTGTGGACGATGAGACAAAAGTATAAAACATGAGATAGATCTGCGTATCCTGACAAAATGAGGAAGGTAGGCATATGCAGGTAGAACAGAATTATCACAGTCATGGGGAAAATCTTCTCTCTGGGACAGGAGAGTGTGACTGCAGTGGAGCGAAGTGACAAGGACCTTTTTGATTCTGGAAGCTTCTCTCATTATTAAAAACTTTGAGCTAAAAGTGAAAAGTGCCCGGCAGAAAGTAGACCTTCAAATGTTAACTACTATTTCAGTTAGTAGTTAGTTATGACCATTATGATTAGTACCAAGGTCTTAAAATACTCTCACTAAATACTTGTGAAAAAAATTTTTTTTTAATTATAAAGAGCCACATCTTCGATACACCCCTGGGGAGCTGGGAAGGCAGGCACCCGCATGCTGCAGCTCACCCGACTGAAAGCGTCCCACCTCCAGTCCATCAGCTTCCGTTCTAAGACTGATTCCTCACTAGCAAGAGTGCAAGTCCTCTGGCCCCCCAGCTATGGAGCAGCAGCCGTAGTGGAATCAGTTTTATGGTGCTGCAGGATGTTGTTCTCGGGAGAGGGCCTGGTACTGAGTACATACTGACAATTAGGGTTAATGCTGTGGATATCACTAGTACTGGTGCCTCTACGCCACCATTATGAAATGTCTGTTCTTCCCCGGTGGCCATCAGATCCTCCAAGGCAGGGACGACATCTCCTTGTGAACCCATGAGTCCCTTACCAGTGCCTGGAAAAGAGTAGGTGCTCAGATTTTTGCCAGGTCACTCTCCCTGCAAGCGTGGCATGCATCATTCAAAAATCAGAGGCAGCCACAGTGGTGGCGCATGCCTGTCATCCCAGTAGTTTGGAAGGTTCAGGCAGGAGGACTGCCAAGTTTGAGATCAGCCTGCACTATTTAACGAGATCCTGTCTCAAAGTAAAAAAAAAAAAACTGGGGATGTAACGCAGTGTAAAGTGCTCTTGGGTTTGATCTCCAGTATGGAAACAAACAATACATAAATAAATAAATAGAGCCAGAGGCAACCTGAGGAAACAGGAAGTACGGGAGTTCTGGAGTCAGGTGGCCTTAAATCCCAACCCTGGCTCTTTGCAACCCGGTGATTTCAGGCTGTCATGCCGTGGATTGAATTTCCTGATGCTCAGGCAGCTCACCTGTTTAATAATACAACACACCTCACAGGGTCATTGAGAAAACAAGTAAGGTAATGCATGTTGCACATTAGCCCTCTGCTGGTGTCCAATCACATTGGCTTCTTAATGCTACTCCTCAGGCTGACTTCACAAGGAGACAATGGCAAACACCTCCTAATTTTGCTTTCTGGGCCACAATTAGTCACACTGCACACTTATTCATAATATGCCACAACTCAGGTCAAGCACCTCAGAGGGAATAGCCCCTTGGAACGCAGACCTTGCAGACTTGTGGAGCAGTGGCAACTCTGCAGATGATGGGTTGTCTGAGATGTGGGGGGATGGGTGGGATCTCAACAATAATAGTAATGGCAACAACAGCAATAGCATTTATGCCAGGTGCTGAGCTGAGCAGCTTACATGAAAAACATCCTGATTCTTTATGTTACTGCCCCTGCCCCAGCATAACTGACTTCAAGTTACAGATGAGGAAACTGAGGCTGCAGGGGAGAGCGGAACTGGCAAAGCAAGCACCTGAATCCAGGTCTGCCTATTTCTAGAATTCAAGTTCTTACTTTCTGCTTAGAGGGGAATAGGGCACACATGTACACACACACACACACACACACACACACACACGTGTCAGTGTTACCTGTGAGCAACAATGGATGGGTATGTAAGGCCTCAGACATATTATTCCCTTCTGAATCTTTTTGGCAAAGGAAAAAGGAGCATCACACAGCACTTCTAGGCAGAGCAGGGGCCCTGCACCCTGGTATCTGGGTTCTTGGTTTAGCACAAGCAGCCCCTTCCTGCTTCAACACACACAAGAATCTATACCGCTCAGCAGTAGAGCACTCCCCTAGCACGTGTGAAGCCCTGGATTTGATTTCCAGCACTGAAAAGAGGGAGGGAAAAAAAAGCAAGTCTACATCAATCGTGAAGCAATTACTTTTCTGCATGATTAAAAATTTTCACAGTCAAAAGAAAACCACAAAATACACAAAAATAAAGACTCCATAGGACTCTGGCTCCAGGATTCAGGTGTCTAGGATTCCAGAAAACACAGGTGGCCCACCTGTGCTGCCCTCTTGGGGCCGGCAGAGGGCGGGACAGGGACAGGAGACCAGGAAGAGAAAGGTCCCAGTTTGACCAGAGCAGCAATCTCCACTCTCTTGAGACTTGGAGCACACTTAGGCCCAGTGGTCATCTTGGCATTGGGCACCTGGGGGTGCTTTTCAGAAAGTATAGGCTGCTGATAGACTTTCTTTCTTACAGGAGGGACAGGGTCTCTGCTCCAGGAACGTGGGCAGTTGGTATCATTTGAGACCAAGGGGACTCACTCCTCACTCCCCTTATTTATTTCTAGAAGTGGTTGCTTCATTAATGGCCAAGGGGTCTGCCTGAGAATCTGATATGCGAGAGCAGGAGAAGCAATGTAGAATTCAGTGACAAAGCCAGCCCACATGTGCAAGCGTCCACGTGGCCATGTGCAAACGCCTATCTTGGAGTGTACAAAGGGAAGCCAACCAGATGCTCCTCCCCAGGTAACCTTGTGGGGGTTTTCCCAGGTCTGAGACCCTGGGTTTTCACTTCAGAGAGTGAGACAGAGTCAGGTGGTGAAACTGTGCCCACATTCAAGGGTGAAATATAGCCAGGAAGAGCCTCAGGCCCAGGAATCTCACCAGGGGTGTGTGTGGCATTGGACACCGGAGCAAGAGAAAGGCTGCTGCTCCCTTCCTACCTAATCAAACCTTCTGGCATTGACAGAGGTGAACTGGGGGTGGAAAGCTCTGCCTCACCATTATCTCTGCTCTCGCGGCACCTTCGCCTCCCTCTCTTCCTCCCTCCCCCTCCCTCCCTCCATCCCAGCTTTGCTCTCGCCTATGAAAAATCAGCAAATAAAAAGTTACATTAACCCCACCCTGACCTCGCCGACATAATACACTGCAGGCTGATGCGCTGCCTTTGGAGGCTCACTGAGAACCTGTCACTCTCCAATGTCCCGAGCACAGCCTGGGGAGCATTTACCGGATAATTAATATATTAAATGCATGAAAAATAGTTACACAGACTTCCCCTCCCCACCCAGGGAAGGGGGGTGGGATGCAAAAAAGACAGATTCAGGCTGTATACCATCAATATAAAAGCATCCCCCGAATAGCCGTCATAAAAACTGTTCATAATTTTATAGCTTCATTCCTGTTGGAGCACCATAAAGGCAAGTCATATTTTTTACACTCAGGATGCCCCATAAAAAAAAAAAAAAGAGCGAGCCAGAAAAGGAGAACTTGGCAGGAGGCGCCGTCACTCTCACCTGAGGGTGAGGGACAAGAAGGTGCCCCTCACGTTTGTCCCGTCTGACCCCCTCCTTCCATCAGCTTCTTGACCCAGCTGTAAATTCTGATGAGTCGGTTAGAATGATTATTAATGGGATGGGTTTATTTTTTTTTGACCTTTTTTCTTTTTGCTGATTCCATATTTGCCTTTTATGAGGATGGACATGGGGTGGAGTGAGGTAGTTCTCTGCATCCAGGCCCTTCACCTCTTTCCCTTTCTTCTGAGTTGCTGGGGTGAGAAGGGAAATGATGGGGACCTGACTGGAGCACTCAGGTCTATTAGGGTTCTGGCACAGAAAGGAGCAGGTGCTATGAAAGTCTTTTGGAGCAGATGCTAAGGATTCCAGTCCAGGTAGTGGAGAGAGAGGAAGAGGGAAGGTGTGGGTGCAAAGTGCAGAGCCTCTGGTCTCCTGATCTGAAGCTGGTCTGGGAACGACCCCTCAGGGTCCCTGGCAGAAACCGGTGGTCCTGCACACCGACATCCCCTGGAGCAGTTCATGGAGCTGGAGAGGGGCAAAGAAGATCAGATACAGAGCCGGGCTGGAGCCACCCAGAGGGTGAGCAGGGCAGCCAGAGCTTGGCAGCCTTTTTTCCGGGTCAGCCCTGCAAAGTTTCAAGCAACACACACACACACACACACACACACACACACACACACACACACACCTTCAGAGAGACCCGTCCTTTCCCAGCTAACCTCACCCCGAGAGAAGGGCATGACTCCCTTCCTGACCGTGGAGTGGGGAAGAGATGAAAGACGCCATCCCGACGCCTCTGTGAGGAGTTGCGGACGCTTGGGGGAGACAGATACTCGCGGAGAGACGAGCGAAACAGGCTCTCCACCGTCTTTCACAACCCCTGGCCGCCTGCCCCGGCTGCCGCGCAAGGCCGGGGTCACTGTGGACCGAGGGACACACAAAGGACAGCGCCAACTCCACGCAGCGCACTTTGGGGAGAAACGCCCCCACCCGCAGGGGGCTGCTAGCCGTGGTGCTGAAAGGAGAGTGGGCGAACAGGGGCCGGGTGCTGGCCGTGGTGCTGAAAGAAGCTTTTCCAGGCTCCGGGGGAAGAGGGCTAGCGGCCTGGCTTCTACCCTATCTGGATGGGCTTGGCATGCCCAGTCTTCCGGGTTATCTGTCACTTTGTTGGCCTTTGCTTGGTTTCTTCCCCAGTGAGATGAATGGTTTGTGCCTCTTCTCCTTTGGGGTTTCTGCAGTTTGCCTGTTTTTGGTTGCTCTGCCATTCCTGTCTAGGCAGAAGCTGCCCCAGAGTGGGCACCATGTCTCCTCAATAAGGCCATGGAAGCCAGGGTGGTGGCACACACCTACAACTCCAGGTACTTGGGAGGCTGAAGCAGGAGGAGTGTAAGTTCTAGACCAACCTGGGCAACTTAGTGAAGCCCTGCCTCAAAAAAATAAAAAGGGGTGGGGGTATAGCTCAGTGGTAGAGCATTTGCCTATCATGTGCCTGGGTCCAACCCTTAGTCCCCTCACTCACACACGCACACAGATCACAGAGCCTGGGCTTACTGGCGCTCCCTGAGGGTAAAGGATCTGCCTCCCCAGCAGTAGGGAGCCTCTCTGAGGACAGTCTCTCCCATCAGAGGAGTCTTCTCTAGGCCCTTATTACTGGAAGCTCCCACACACCAGCCCCCCCCCCGGCAAGAGATGTGAGTCCTTTGTTTAATCCTGCAGTACGGGGAGATGCTCAGTTCTGCTATGTTTGAGTCTGACTGCACCATCTGTGATCTGGACAAAAGGAACTAACATTATCAGCCCGTCTGAGTGGCAGCTATGGCCCCAGGCCCTTCACACCCATTATCTCATGGCCTCACCACCCTCCTGCAAAGCAGATATTCTTATCCCCTTTCTGCACTTGAGATGAGACTGTCACGCAGGACTTCTGCTCCAACTCCCTCACCTCCAGTCTAGGCCTTGCCCCCGCCATCCTTCTCCTTTCCCCCTCTCCTGCCCAATCCTGCTGATCCATTCCTATAAAATTAGCCATGTGGACCAACCCAGGGTCATAATCTCAGGACTTGTAAGAAATCAGGCCAAGAAGCCATTCACCAAGGGCACTCTCTCCCTCCTTGGGTATTCAGAACCATGGACAGAGTGAGGGGCTGGGCCTGCAGGTAGCCAGGGTATGCTCACTCCCTCAGAAACAGTTAGCTTTGTGATTCTGCTGGCAGTGTGAAAGGGGTAGGAGAATGGAAGAATGGAGAACGACTGGGCAAGTCAATTTTGTTTATTTTGTTTTTTTGTTTTGTTTTGTTTTTGTTAAATGGAAACCTAAGCCTCCTTTTCCCTCTCATTCCTTATACAGTATCTCAGTGTGTATGTGTAGTATATATTTCTCTCCCTCTCTCCCTCTCTCTCTCCCCCTCCCTGTAACAAAACAGGTCCACCTCTTCTTTCCAGCCACAACTACAAATGGGGGGTAAACATCTTCCTCCCCCAAAAGGAAAAGCATCAACTAATTTGAAAAATATTTAAGAAACTCTGGGTCGTCATCCACTCGCCTCTCCCTGCTCCATAATTACACTGCAGTGCCTGATATTTTCATGGGACATTAAACCAGGAGTCAGGTGATGGGTTCCTTCCGTCTACGCCTATCCGTTAGCCGCCAGGCCCCCGCGGACCTTGACATTATTAATAGTCCTATTCATTAAGTATTACTCTTGTAGAATGAGTAGCATAATATTGGCCTGGAGATAGGAACAGGCAGAAGGAATAAGTCAAATTAATTTTCCGGAGCAAACGCCCCGGTTCTGTAAATGACATTCTGTACTGTTAGCATTTTAAATGTGGCACAAATGGCAGGAGACACAATTTGAAAGCAAAATACTAGAAGACATGGCTCAGGGTGGAACGTGGCAGCAGGAAAATCTAAGCGCGTCAGGGACCTGGGGGTGGGAGGGTCTTGCCTGTGTAGTGACAGGGAGAGGAGGATTTTTTAAATGGACATTTATTTTAAATGCAACAGAGGGAAGAGGAGGGTAGGAGAGCACGCAGTGAGGGTTGTGTGTGTGTGACACTGTGAGCATGTGGAAGGATGTCTGGTGGAACAGAAAGGAGGAATCAATCACAGTTCTCTTTCCCCACCACGGGATGTTCTCCAAGGTTTGGAGCTGAGGGCTTTCCCAGTGGGATGTTTTCTTTTTAAGTCTTTCTGATCAAGTCTAGGAAAGATCAACTTTTATCTTCTTAACATGAGGTTTGGTTTTCAGTGTCAGGTGTGGACATTCATACATTTACCCTCCCCATCCTTCTGTTCAGCACAATACACCAGTTGTGGGACAAATCTGATTTTAGAGCATGGGCACATAGAGATTAGTGAGGACTCGAACCCTACAGAAGCTTACAGTCCTGTGGCGAAGCTATGGGGACCAGGTAGCAGTGATGCAATGCAGTTTGTGATTAGGAAAATAAGGGAGGGAAATATAAAAGACTGTGAAGTTCTCAAGCCCGAGAGAAAGCATTACATTGGGTGAATCAGGATACCTCATAGAGGGGATAGCTTTTAACTTGGATTTTGAAGGATGGACAGAATTTGGACATGGAATAACGAAGAATGGCAATTCCTTTTTTCCCCGGCACCGGGGATCGAACTCACAACCTCGTGCCTGACAGACAGGAACTTAAGCCACTGAGCCAAACTCCCAGCCCTAGTGTTTTTGAGGCAGGGTCACACTATGTAGCTCAGGCAGATCTTGCGCTCTCATTGTAGCCCAAGCTGGGCCTCGAACTCACAACGCTTCGCCTACCTCAGCCTCCCGAGTGCTGGGATTAAAGAAGAATGGCAATTCTGATGAAGGGATCAAGATGAAATGAACCTAGACTAGGGTGTCTAAGACAACAACATGAATGGGGGCCAGGAGGGTTGCTGTCAGAACAGTGGGCTTGGGAAGGGCAATAATTGGACATGAGATTGGGAAAGCCACCTTCAGACAGTCCTGCATATCAGACATCTCCAAGTTTGGAAGCTAATCTTAAAAAACTGTGCCTTCCCTGAAGTGCATACTCCTGCCTCATTCTCCCTAAGACACATGGATACATATTTGCCAGGTGCAGGGAAGAACACTGTGGGCTGGGACCCATGCCTTGGACATTTTCTGGTCCTGTACCATTTTATCCTAGTCAGTGGCTAAGCAAATTGGAAACCTTGCTGGAAATCATGCTGTGCCTCAGCAAAGTCAGGGTATGAGTACATAAGAGGAGAATGTCCACTCTTGTGCTGTCGCTATTCCCACAAGGAATCCAGAAGTAGGACTTCTTTTCATTTAATACCCACTTGCCAGGGGGGGTTGAGGTCTATCACCCATCAGTAACCTAATCAGGCACCCCTGAGTGTTTTCAAGATCCCAAGAGCATAAGCAGAATCTACACCTTGGCACCCTGCTTGGAACTAAGTCTCTACATAATGTGTTCCTGTCCTCCTTACTGTGCCCTCATTAAAGCTTTGGAAGGCTTTTTTCTCCTCCATTTTTTGGGAGGCAATATCTGAACTTACCAAGACCTGTTATAGGGTCTGAAGTCACTCAGGACCTGAGGGAATCAAAGAATCCATCCTTAAGGAATTGGGAGTTGAATAGCAGGTATAAACGTGTAAGTAACAATGCATTGCAGTCTATAATGGGAACACATTTAAAATGTTAAATTAACAACAGCTACATAGCAACTTGTGTATACAGAGATTGTTCTAAGTATTCTTATATATATATTAACTCATTTAATCTTTACATCAACCTTAGGAGGTGAGTTCAGTTATTGTTGCCCTTTTACAAATGAGAAAACTAAAGCACACAGGAGTTAATTAACTTGCCCAAAGTTATGCTGGTAGTAAGTGGCAGGTGTAAAACTGAAATCCAAGCAGTTTGGCTTCAGAGCCCATGCTCTTTAATGTTATTCTGGGTAAGGTCATAGGTCAGCCGGGACTATGGGGTCAGAGAGATGGTCTGGATGACTGGGATCAGAAAACAATATGTGTTGGCATCGGGTAGGACTGAATGATCAAACAGAAAATCTCTTTTCCCTAGGTCCAGTAGAAAAGATGCTATCCTAGGTGGGCCTGGTCTATTTTGGGCTTCATCCTGTCTGGCAGAGAACTACAAAGCTAAGATCCTGACTTTTCATGGTTCTTAAATTTACCCTGTTCATGCTAATGTATGAATGAAAGGTTAAACAGGAAGAGCACTGGATTGGGAGCCTGGTCCTTGCTGTGGATCTTGAAGAAGTCGTGGATTCTCTGAGCCTCAACTCCTAAAGCATGGAATAGAGGACTTAAGCAGGTGCTTTGTAAAATATAGTATTTCACAGATCTGATGCCCTACTAAAGTGATTCTCAGCTGTGAATGCATGTTGGAAATTTTTTTTAAAAAAATTCAAAACACCTGGGCTGCATTCCAAGCCAATTGAATCAGAATCTCTTGGGGGGAATAATCAGATACTGCCAGTTGAAAACCCTTCTCAGATGATACTAATGTGCATTCCTGGTCTACAGAACCCAGAGGCATGTTCATGGTAGTCAAACCAGAAACTTTAGAAACTGGTGACCAGGTCTAGGTTAGACGTGGAGGAAATGGTTTACAGGTAAGGAGCTCATTCTAGTGGGCCAAGAGTCACAGATTAGCCCCAGGATTTACAGAAACCATTCTCTCATGAAAAAAATTAGAATCAAATCACGTATGTGTGAGCAATCTCCAAGCTGGGAACTTGCTGGGCCTCTTGGGACCATGGGTCTGGCTGACACTTCTTACCTGTAGCATTCCAGACCCTTCATGCCTAGCATCCTCCCCTATTTTTGGAGACGTCTTTCTCCACAAATTCCTCCCAAAAAACTGGGCTTCCCAGTTTGTCTTACTGGGAACGGGCTACAGAGGGGAACTTCTCCCATTCAATGCCCTAGCTTCCCCCCACAGAACTGAATAAATACATTTACCACCACCTCCGCCTTTTTTCCCCAATTTAGTATTGTTTAATATGCATTTAATCAGGCCATTCGGTATTACAGCGGCTATGTAGCGTGACTCCCTCCGCGGGCAACGGGGGGAGGGCGTTATAGGCCATTAGGCTAAAGTAATATGTATGAGGAGTCACTTTTCCCCAGGGCGCAGTAACTATTTTTGCTCCCCAGTCGTCCCCATTAAATCATTAAACCTCATGACTATACTTTCTGAACTCTACCATGATCTTTAAAAAGCAAGGCATTAAAGGGCAGCTGTCACCCTCCACCGCCCAGGCCTCCAACACTTTATGTATTCACAGCATTAAGTCCTTTGTCAGTCTATACATCATGTGGGGGTGGAGTTACAGCTCAGGAGGAGTCGGTATCTGCCCCCCCCATCCCGCTGGGGAGGGCTTAAAGAGTCCAGGTACCCCTCCCCTACCAATCCGGTTAGAGGGAGCTGCCCAGGTACATACAGCAGGTGTGAAGGCCCGCGGCTTGGCGCTGTCCTCGGTGCTGAAGACGCGTCCCACAAACGGGCATCGTGCTCTTCCCCTCTCTAATCAATTACATTTGACTTTCTCAACTTGCAAGAGCCATTTCATAACCACACATTTCCTGAAAGTCTCTATTTTTTTCTCCTAAGGTGGGTATGATATTGCTTAAAAAAAGTTGTGTGACCTGTGAATCACAGAGAGGTCTGTGGATTAAGAGTCAGAAAGCTGCTAGCTGGCACAATTTGGACAGTTTGGACAAATGTAAGCATCAATTTCTCCATTATCAAAGCAGTATTTATAACACCAGTCATACAGGTTCAATGATATTGTGTTTATTTTCAAACCACAAACATCGTGCACATAATATAGGTTAGTGCATTGGCAATAAACATTAGTATTGGTTTTGTTTTTATTATTTAATAAATATTTGTTTTATATTGTTAGTTCTGTGTATCATTGTTGTTTATGAAATGTGTTACTCAAGAACCATCCTTCTTCCTTAGGAAATCTTCCCACACAGACATACAGAAAAGGGCTACCATAAAGAGAAAAAGAGGTGGCCTGTTTTTTTAAATCTTATTCTTATTTACCTCCTCTGTATTGAAGTGGAGAGGACCCTTGAGTTTCTTCTGCCAAGACCCAGTCCCAATCTTGTGGGTCCCCTGTCCAACCCTATCACCAACCTCTCACATATCTTTCCACCACACACAGGTGCGTTTCTCCCTCTGCATCCCCACACTCGTCTCACCATCAAAAGGCTGGACAAGGAAGGGTTAAGCATCTCAGCAACCCCCAACAGGGTCCTCCTCACTGGCTGGGAAACAATGGAGCCATCAGTCTATATTTGACCTTTGCCCCTGCAGCGTTTATGACTTATTCCTCTCCTCCACTGCCTGCTGCGATTCAGCCTTCAATCTCCCACCCCTTGCCAGAGCAGAGCTGCACCCCCCAGCACCTTCACCGGTTTCTTTGGCCTCCCTCCATCTCCTTATTTCTCCCTTCTTCCTCACCTCTGCCAGATTCTTTCCTGTCTCATTCCCCATAGTTTCCCCTTCCCCTTGATTCCCACTTCATATTCTCCATCTCAACATCCATTTCTCTTTCTTTCCCTCCCACTTTCCTTTCTTTTCTTCTCCTTTCTCCCTCTCAGTTTTCTTCTGCTCTTACTAGTGATTTAGCCATGGGATTGTCAGATTTGGGTTAGAGCTCTTGGGAGCTCTCAACTTGCCCGTCTTTCTCCCTTTAACATTTCCAAGCCTACAGATCTCTCTGTTCGTCTCCCAAGGCCTAATGCCACTGTCCAAAGTTATCCACTAGTTGGCACAAGAGAGGGTTGTGAGCCGCAGTCATGAGGGTAATGACACCAGGACCCAAAAAGAAGGAGGAAACAATAGGGTGTGAGGCAAGAAAAGAGCACACAGAATAGGTATTGAAAAGTACCAGATTTCAGTCCTCATCCATTAACTGACTCATTTTGGGTAAGACCTTTATCCTCTTTGAATGGCTTCCTGCCCTGCAACATCAGATTCAACAACACCTGTGTTGACCTGGCTTGCAAAGTTTCAAGGGTCAAGAAACACAAAGAGCATGAAAGTATACTGCAAACTGTAGAACGCTGTACAAGGGGATGTCTGTATTTTTTTTTATCTGTCTCCCCTGCCCCATCCCAGCAGCAGACTGAAGGAAGCAAAGGTCCATCCACCTATACAGTACCTTCAAGTGCTAAATGCACATGAACAGCTTTCTTTTTACTTTCAACACAGCCCTACAGATGGAGGACATATCAGCCCCATTTCATTTCATAGATGTGGTCACTGAGGCTAAGTGACTCGCCCAAGGCTATAATGCTACTAAGTAATACAGCAGATACTCAAGTCTAAGTTTCAGCCTCCAAAATCGAGTGCTCTTTCTGCTATCCTCTGTGACTTCTCACTTGCCCTTAGGAGCCCCAGGCTGGAGGCCACCTGCATCACCAGCTTCTGTTCTCTCCTCATACTGTTGGTTTACATGTTCATCTTCCTCCACAGAAGAATGAAGATGAAGAAAGAGAACCAATCTAGTGGGTACTCAGTATAATTATTTACCAAGTAAGTGAAGGAATGAATGGGTGAGTGAACGAATGAATGAATGAATGCCCTACCCACATTACTGTGGTGTTGCCTTGGGGTAGGGTATGTCATAGAAGGTAAATTGTAACTTGGTCCTCAGAGGGCTGCTCTGGTCTGTGGCATAAGAGTCTCTCCTAGGAGAGGGGTTTCACCTGCCACCAACCCCCCTACACACACACACACACACACACACACACACACACACATACATTGCTCAGCCCCTGCCCCCAGCCTGTGACAGCAGCCTCTGTAATGAATGACTCTGCAGTGGGGCCCAGAAAAAGGACAGGAGGGCACGAGACAAATCATAGCTGCCAGGCGCTAATCTTCCCCTGGGAAAGTCACCTCCACCCCCCTCATCCATCACTGGGCACTAGGCTGCCACCATGCCCCCCCAATACATACCCAAGACAACCACCAGGCCCCATGGATGCATACGAGATGCACAGAGAGGCTGTTTCCGCATACACCTGAGGGCTTCTGCCTACGGGCTGAGCAGCCAGGGCACAAAAGGCCATTAGAGCTTCAGCCACAGCCCCTACCTCAAATCTTCCATCCCAGGAAAAGTCAAATTTAACCATTCCAAATAAATTCTCCGAGCCACACATTTGTTTAGTTGCCTCGGAAATATCTGTTAAGAATCTTATTTCAAGCAAAGCAATGTGATGCAGAGGACACAGAGATGTTGGGAACAGGACGCAATCCTGAAGGAGCCCATGGCTCAGCAGGGGCACAGGAACAGGCCAAGAGACATGCAGAGGGAGGGCCTTGCGAGAGGAGGAAGATGGGGAGTTAAGGAGGGATTTCTTCCTGCTAGAGGATTCAAGGACAGCTTCATGCAGAGGACCTCGAAGAATGGTAAGAGTTTGCAGTCAGAAAGAAAGCAGCCCAGGAGCAGGGTGAGGAAGATCAAAAGCAGAGTGTGGGAGGCAAATCATGCCTATGAGAGAGGACAATAAGTTGTGGAAGAAAAGATGAGGCTGAACTTCTCCACTGAATGCCAGGCTTAAAACGCCAGACCTCCTTCCCCCATACCCACCGATTCCCAGAAGATACTTACACCAAGGAACCCAGTGTCATGAAAGGGAGAAGCAGGCTCAGCTGCAGATCAGCTTCATGGAGATATCTCCAACCATGTGTACATCTTTTCCCATTAAAGTGACTGCGGAGCCCAGACCATATGCCATCTCACTGTGCAGTCACTCTGTGCACACAGCCACCCTCCTGGCCAGCATTCAGGGAGTGCTGCTTTTGAGAAATTCACATGCATTATCTCCTGCAAGAACGTGAGCCCCATGGGGCATCAGACACCTCACTGCTGAATTCCCAGAGCTTATAATGGTGCTTTACATGTAGTAGGCATTTGATAGGCTTTTATCACCTGGACAATTGATGCTATGATCTTGCTTAATAGGGATGTCATGTTGAACATAGGGATAGATATTTACTATCACCACCACCCATTTTACAGAAGGAAAAGTCTTGGAGAGACTCAGTAACTTACCCCACTGGTCAGGCAGCTCATAAATGAAGAACTGTAGATCCAAGCTCACATCTCACCAGAGTGTACACTCTCTGCCGACAATGCTAAGGAACTGCCGCATCTGAATTTCATACTCTGTAGTCATTATTATGCTTCTAGGAGGCATAATTTGAACTTCTCTATCAGAATCTGCATAGTCATGAGCTATTGTAACAAGGCCCTAATGCACACATTTCTATAGTTATACACATTCAGTCAGCTCAATTTAAGAAAGCCCAATACAAACCAAAAGACCTGATTTCCAAAGTAAATAAATCTAGGAGGACTCATCTGCTTTACAGAAAAACTCCTTGCACTATAGAGGATTCATTCAGGGGTTTTAAAAGTAGCAAAACTCTGGGCACTTCCTACTTAGGGAGAAGGGAAGGGGGGTGAGGGTGCCAACATGTGAAGATCACCCGCTGCGTACAGACACTTCACCACCCTGTAGAGGAGGTATTATTATGTCCATTTTATGGATGAGGAAACTGAAGATCAGGTCCAACACATTATCTTATTCAATACTATTAATTGAATCTTGCTCTGTGCTGGAACCAATGGAGGCCCCAGGGAATCAGACACATACAAAGCTCTTACCTCTATAGCATTTGCATTCAAATGGGGGGAGATAGGTCATAAACAAGGGAAGGAACAAGTGAAAAAATTCTTCCAGATAAGCCACACTATGAGAAGTACTGTGAGGGAAATAAATGGGGTGAGATGTTTGGATCTAAAGCACATATGGAAGCATTGAGGGTCCCCTCGGACCCCTCAACTAGAAACTAACTGAACACCTAGCTGGCTCCCCAGTCCCCAAAACAAGGAAGAAAAGAAGAAAAGGAAGGGGGAGGGAAGGATTTGTCCTGTTCCTACCATCTTACCTTGGCAGAAATCCAGGTAGGAAGAATTGCTGGAGAAGCAAAATGAATTAGAAGCCATTGTCCGTTACCCATCTGAATTAGCTCAGAAGCCCCAGCACCAGGAAACATGAATTTGATACATAAGGCTCCAACCCGGACAGTTTGGTTGGAGCAGCAGAGAGGGCAGTGCTGGGATTGGGGCCGAGGTGGGCAGCTGATGCAGGCTGAGCAAAGTAAAGTTTGGGGAGGGCTTAAGAGCCAGACTATTCAAGTTCAATTTCTGGCTCAGCTACCTAAGTGCACGGAGCTTCAGATGGGTAATTCAGTCTCTTTGTCCATCCCCTTCTTCATCTGTAAAATGGGTGTCATGATCATATTCAACTCTGAGGGATATGGGGAGGATTAAATGAATTAATGTACGTGCATCATTTCTTGATGGATGGTAAGCAGCAAACTGGTATCAGCGCTTGGCATTGAGAGTTAGAAACATTCGGAGGACACAAAAGGGAACAGGGGGTAGGAAGGAGAAATGGAGGGGAGAGAAAAACAGCAAGGAAAAGAGGAAGCAAGTGTACACAGAGTTACAAGGTTTCTGTTCAACTTCCCCCAAAGCTTAATAGATTTCTAAATGGGCTTATTATCACCACCTATGAATTCTTTTAAAGGACCTAATTATAAAACACCAAACCAGCTAATTAGTTTTCCTGAGCTCGCCTTGACACAGGTGCAAACGGGCTCTCTGGATGGTGGCCCTGGCAAAGCCTGCAGAGTCGGGGCTGAATCCATTGTGGGGTGGGGGGGAGGCCTGTAATTAGGCCTGTAATTGTAGGCCCCCTCCCACCACTGACACTGCTGCCACTGCCCAACTGCCCATTGTGACCTCCCTCGCAGGTAGGGTGGAAGTAGGGGGCCTGCAGAATAGGGGCTCAGTTTCCCTTGTGCCCCGACGGGCTTAGAGCTGAGAATGCAGTAAGTGGGTACTCCAGAATCCTGCACAGGAGGGGCTGCGTACGGGTTGAGTGGCCAAGGAATCAGGCCTTAGGCGCTCCTCCATCCCTCTCTGGGCTAGAAGCACCCAGGACCAGGGGCCACCGGGATGCTGAGAAAATGTATGCACCTTAGCCATCATTGGAGGCTGGGTGAATGTGGGAGTAGTAACGGGTCATAAATGGATGACACCCCCCTTTAACTTAGAGGACCCTTGAGGGCATGAAAAGTAGAGTTCCTGTGCGCTGGGATGGGGCTCCACAATACCTTACAATAACGGTTTCCAAAGTATGTGCCTCACACCTATAGCATTAGCATCACCTGAGAACTTGTTAGAAGTGCAAATCACGGGACATCACCCAGGGGTGAGGCCTCACAAACCAGCTTGCAAGGAGCCTTCCAAGTGATTCTAAGCATGCTCCAATTTGAGAACCACTAGGAGAAGGCCATTAATCAACGCAGCTGCCAATGGCGGTGCTGCTGGCTGACGGGGGTGTATGTAGGGTTCTGTTTCTGAAATTAAACTAAATGATGGCCATTAAGGGGGCATCCCTTGAACATAATTAATTCTCCTTTTGCTAAAAGGGTGGACAAGAATTGGACAGCTAATGATGATCACCACATGCCTCGCCTGCATTCCTCCACCACCTCCAGGATCCTTTCCTTTGGGTCCCCTTACAAGTCCAATTCTCTTACCATGTGGCAGGCCCACCAGAGACTGAGATCTGTAAGCTACATAGCACTCACTTCCCCAAGCTCCACACCACTATCCCCTTCTCCAAGTCGGTCACCTCTCCCAATGGCTCTATCCCCATGGCTCTATCCCCTCTGCAGCCAACCTAGGCCTCTGTGGAAACCCCAGACCAGGTCTAGTAATAATCATTGCAATACTGAGGCCCAGAGGGATGAGACTACAATTCTTCCCAAGCACTTCCTTAGTGTAATTTCCTTCTGGATTTTGAAGTGGGGCCTGATTACAAATCTAACCTGTCTCCCAGTTACTTCCCTTTCTTGTCCCCCCTTTACACCGTCATCCAAATAATTGGCATAAATATATAGATGTCCCTGTGTGGGCACCTCTGTGAAACTAAGGTCTCTTATGTCGTTCAAGGTTCTCTTGGCTTGATTGAGAAATATGTGTTCAAAGAATAAGCCCAGGAAGAAAAATATGCATCCTCTTGTTAAGAAATCTGAGCTATGAAATCACAATGTTTGTCTTTTTGCTTAGGCTGCTCGGAAGCTCGAAGTTCAGTTTTGCAGAGGCGAATGTATTCATCAGCCTGTTTATTGTTTTTGTTTTGTTTTATTTTTCAAAAATAAATAGATACCTTGGATTTTGCCCTCTTTTTATCCTTCTTTTCATAATTGCAGATAAGGATTGGAGACCAAGAGGGTTCGAGGTATATACCAAGAGCTGGAGCGGGGTTGCTTTGGTCTCCTTGATCTCTGGCAAACGTTAGGGGTGAAATGGAAGGGAATGTGTAGGGTGCTGTGCTTCACAGGGAGGAAGACCCATGTGAGGCAGAATCAGTGAAGGAGGGGCAGGGATGATGGAGAGGAGACAGCACACAGGTGAGGCTGGGGCCCCCTGCTGACCTCAGCACCTCCCACTTACAGTCCACACCCCAAGGACCTCATCCCAGGGGTCTCCAGATCCTTCCTTTAGACTTAAGTCCCAGGGAACAGAAAACATGGTCATCTAAGCTTCGGTGGCTTGGAAATGTATATTAGGCCACAGCCCAGGACCAAGGCCCCACACCACACCACACTCCTCACATCACTCACGTGACAGAGTCTTCCAGGCCAGGCACATGTGCTGTGTGACTTAGGACAGATCAGTGCTCTTTCCTGGGCCATGCTTTCCTTCTGCATAAAATCGTGGTGGGTGGACTCCTTCAGTGGTTTTCATCTCCTTCTTTCTGGAGCCTCAGGGTTCCCGGGAAATTTGAGAACCATTCCAGGGTCAAAAGTAAAGGAGTCAGGAAACAGGATTCTCATCTCTCTCACTAAAGCATTTCCAGTTTTACCAGCTGGATGCATGAAACTGGTTAGAAATTTAATATTTAAACCACAGGTGCCACAACTTTAAAAGTTATGATACCTCTGGATCTGGAAACCCACACTCCAGGAAGCCCACACCCCAGGCCTTTCCCACTCCAGCTGATCAAGGCAAACCAACATCTTGGACCCCCGGACTTAGGCTAGTCAGAATATCTTTTAACAGTTGTGCAACCCCAGATGAGTCCAGTCACCTCTCTGACCTTTGTTTCCACATCTCTCAGATATGGATGCTGCCATCTGCCTCTTGGGGGATGGTAAGGTTTCATAGAAACCATACATGGCAAGTGCCTTTTGTTACATAACAGGGCTGGGGACACATTTCTCTGCCCACCTTTCCTGTGGGCTCCATGTGGATTCAAATGGGGCTCATTCTCACTGAACCAAAGGTATCTCTGGGTTGCCCAGCCACCCCCTCATTGCACTGATGAATCCTGGAGTCTGGATGCAGCAAGTTCAGTGCCGCTCAACAAAACTCCCCTGGGCAGCATGCCAGGTGTTCCAACAGAGGCTGTAGATGCAGAGATGGGATGGAAAAGGATCCCAGGCCCTAGAAGCTCAAGTGTGGTGAGGAAACACATTTATAATCATCTTCAGAAGGCACGGTGGCTGGGGTGTAGCTCCATCACAGAGCACTTGTCTACTGTGTGTGAAATACTGGGTTTAATTCCCAACACTGAATACAACAAAAACCCACAAGAGAAAGATGAGGAATGCAGCAGGCTCTAGGGTACATTAGGAGGGAGACTTGGGTCCAGGCTGGGCTTTGGCACTGGGTAGTGGGGTATGCACAAATAATCTAACCTCTTTGAGGCCTCTTTTACTCTTTTACAAAACAGGGGTGGGACCTCTGTGATTCCAGCACTCTGGGAGGCTGAGGCTGGAAGATTGCAAGTTTGAGCACTTTCTGGTCAACTTAGTGTCTTAGTGAGACCCTGCCTCAAAATAAAAAATAAAAGAACTGGGATGTAGCTCAGTGAGGAGACCTTGGGTTCAATCTCTATTATCCATCCTCCCAAAAAAGATGGGGAAGGCAGAACCTCAGAGAATGAGGCATTCAAACTTTGTGGGGAAACATTTGGCATGCTGTGGCAGTCCAGATGACCATCGTGTCATTACCCAGGAAGTGAGTTTCCTTGTCCTCCAGGAACCAACCTTGCTTCTGAGGGTCAAGGTCGGAATAGTCCTGGTGACCCCGGGCTTTGGGGTTAACCAGATGATCCTTTAACACACAAATAAACCCCAGACAGCTTAACCTCACCAAGGCGCAGAGAGCCCAGCCGCCTGGTGAACGCTGGCCCCTGATCTGGTGCTCCATTATTGCGTCCGCAAATCCGTTAAAATTTCACACAATTTCCTGCACAGCAGTGGGCTTCATAATGCTGGGAGCCAAGCCGGCCCAGTAATTGGGACTGGAGTGGGGCAGAGTCCAAAGCAATTAATCCAGCCTCCTTCCTTGTTTGCACCAGGATAAGCCTGACGGGGTGGAGAGTAATTGGAAAGGAGCGGCCTCCATCCCCAACTCCAAATTAATATTTTCCTGCCCTGATTTAATTCCACCCGGGAACAGTGACACAGAGACACGCCATGTCAAACGCTAAGTAATCTGCCATGAGCCACCTGAGGAGGAGGAAAGGACTCTTTTCTTTTTTCCTTTTCTTTGTGGGGCACGGGGGGAGGTGGTGGCTAAGCTAACAAGGGAGAACCTCACAAGTAAGAGGGCCTTTCGGAGACATCTGCAGCTTAACCTCCCTTCCAATGCAGGCCCATGCCACAATAGGGGCAAAATCAGGGACTTAAGAAGGCAGACCAACCTGAGTTCTAATCCTGGCTTGGACACTTAGGAAATATATGACCTGAGGCAAGTCATGCAACCCTACTGAGCCTCAGTTTCCTTATCTGTAAGGTGCCTATCATGAGTGATTTGGAGGGATCTGACCTGAGGCTCAGGTATTACCCAGCCCTTTCGGTTTTTGAGACAGGTTCTCACTCAGTTGCCCAGCCAGAAGTTGAGCTTGTAATCTTCCTGTCTCAGCCTCCCTGGGATTATAGATATGCGCTACTGCACTCAGATCTGAATGATTATTTTAAGGGTCTATTAGAACAAATACACTAAGTGACCCTAAATGGTGGTTATGTTGCCTATTATTCTAGGTTTTATGACCAGGAGACAAGCACAATACTAGGTACTAAGAATCCAGAGGAAAAGAAAATATAGGCTCCAGCCTAGTCTCATATATCCAGGGCTGGTACACAGATGATGTTTAATGTGTGCTAGCTCCTTGCCCTCTGGACAGGGAATGATTCACGTTCCCTTGATTACTTACAATCAGTTAATCCTTTCTGAACCATTCCATTACCAGTTCTTTTGCCTGTGTGTAGGTCTCCTCTCCAGCTTCCAAATGCCTCCTGGTCACACCAGCTCTGTTCTGGGGCCATCTGGCAAAGGGAGTCCTGGCACTGAAATCAGAACTCAGGAATCTTCAGGTTTCTATTGAAGCCCTCCCTGTGCTGCTAAAGTCCTTAGTCAGTTGACTTAGAAGCCTTTTAGTGCAGAGGAGGGTTCAACTTGATCCTTCACTGCAGACATCGAACTGCCTACACCAGCCTGAGGCCAGATCAGCCTCTCAGGGGACGCCCTCTACCAAAGGCAGCACCATGGACAGAAACAGAACACGCTCTCTCCACTAGGCAGAGCCAGCACCTTAAGAATTCCAAGGCAATAGGAGAGAGGCAGTGGAAGGGCAGAGATTCCCCAGTTGGGGGCATAGATCTACTCACGAACACACTGGGACCCCAACCAACTGGGGACATTCAGGAATACTCGAAGGCCAAAGATGGGAAAGACCATAAAGCCTGAGTTGGGAATAAGGGATCTCAGGGAGTTCCCAGCTCCCCTAAAGGACGCCATTCAAGCCAAAGCAGAGAGCTACTGAAAATACCATGTGTTCAACAAAACTGCAGGGAGACGCTATGCAAATGTCAAACTGATGAGGAGAGGAGGGGGAGAGGAACAGGAGTAAACCAAACATTAAATCAAATCAGTGGGAGAATAACAGCTAAACTCCTTCTTACTTGTACCACTCAATTCTGCAGTCGATATGATCAGGAATGAATGAATGGCCTGCTCAGAGTCACAACTAAATTCAATGGGTGTAGCACCCCAAACTCCATGAGGGGGTGTGATCCACCCCAGCCCTACCTCTCCCACTGACAGGGCGGAATGTGCATGGGGAGGGGGCCCAGTGGGAGGAGCCCCACTCTGGGGCTGGGTGATGAGGGCAATGCCCTCTCCAAGCCTCAGGGCATGGCACTGAGGGCAGCTTGAGGGGCTGATGGGGGTCGGGTGAGGATTAAGGTCCCCACAGTGGAAATATGGAGTGGACTTGTTCAGACTGGACTCTGATGAAGCTTGGGCCTGGCAGTCTGGTCTATCAGGCTTTGTTTAGCTCTACCAGGGATGCGAGGTGAGGACTCAGTTTGAGGTTGGTTAAGATCGTCATGTTGGGAAGAAGGGGAGGGTGCTACCAGGAAGAGGGACAGTGTGGGACCAAGAGATCAAAGAGGGAGCCCAGCAGGTGGGAGGCATGATTAGCTTGGAGTGTGGTGTGTGATGTCACCTGTTCTGATCTTCCTGTGAAAATTTCAGGACAGTCCACACTCTCTGGACACTTTAGGAACAGGGTATGCATGTATTGAGTGGCTACTGGGTGGGTGTGGCAGTAGACCCAAAGCTGCAAGGGGTCTGGCTGCACTGAGGGGTCCTGCGTGTGCAGTCACATTGCCTCGAAGGCCCCTGGATCATGGAGGCCCCCACTCGACCATTCAGGGATCGTGTGACCAGCTTCAGGCACAGTGCCAGGGCTGCAGAGGCTATCAATGTGATGTGGTCCCACCCTCGGTCTAAGGCCAGCAGGGGAAACACAGCAGACATGTCTGTTGAAAATGGAGGATAAATTTGATGTGCTGGGCCAGCTTCGTGGGTCAAAGGGCAGATGGGTCCACCTGAGCCCCTCCTGGGGAGTCTGCAGTCTCAGTCCATGCCCAGGAACTGGACTTAGAGAGAACAGAAGACTGGCTTGGGGTCATCAGGGAAAGGGCAGAGCTGGCTATGAACCCATGGTAATTATGTAGACTGGCATCACTGTCAACTCAGCTGATTAACAGCCTTGTCTCAAAATAAAAAAATAAAAAGGTCCATGGAGGCAAAAGCTCTGGGTTCAACTCTCGGTACCAAATAAATAAATAATAAAAAAGCAAGAGGAGGAAAAGAAAGCTTTGGTCTATGCTGCTGTCTCTAGCCTCCCCCACCCTGGCACAGGACAGACTGCTCAGCCCCATGCTGCTCTTTTTTTTTTTTGCGGCACCAGGGATTGAACTCACGACCTCACACCTGTCAGACAGGCGCTTAAGTCACTGAGCCAAACTCCCAGCCCTGGTTTTTTTGAGGCAGGTTCACACTGTGTAGCTCAGGCCGGCCTTGCACTCATGTTGTAGCCCAAACTGGCCTCAAACTCACAACGCTCCTCCTACCTCAGCCTCCCGAGTGCTGGGATTAAAGGTGTGCGCCACCACCCCCAGCTACCCAGTGCTGCTCTTGATCCCCACTGTCTCCTGGAGTTCCAGACACGACCTGGGGCAGGAAGAGCTTGCCTCCTCTCCCTTAACCATGCCCACTGCCCCTGCCCCTAACCTCAGGGACGTCAACAGAGGTTTGCGTTTTGGCCCCAAATCTATCCTTTTTGAAATGGTACTTAAAATTCAAATTTCCTTTAGAGCCTGCATCTGTCTCACTATCATCCATGTGATTTGCAGAAGCACAGTCCATTTCCTGACCAGGGGTGGCCTTGGACCTCAAATCCTCCCTCCACCCCCAGTTATAGCGAAGGCTCATTGGTGCAATGGGACCCCAGCAGAACCAGTGAAATTCAGTCTTGTGAATTATACTATTACTATTGGAAAGAAGCTACTTCCTTTCTCCTGGTCATTGAATGATAGAATGTGGGCCTGACAGTAGCAACCATCTTGTCACTATGAGGAGAGAGTGTGCCTAAGAAAGCAGAAGATCTGTGAGATGTTATTTTCTAACATCCTCTGAACTTCCAAACCGCACTGCAGTTGAAGACTCACTTGGCCTCTCTGGCTGTCAATAATTTCTCCTTTTTACTAACACCAGTTTGAGCTTGGGTTTCTGTCAGCTTCTTTCCCCATTCTAAAAAGAATTGAAGCCAGGAATACAACTCAATAACATAAGTGCCTGCCTAGCAAGCACAAGGCCCTGAGTTCAATTCCCGGTACTAAAAAAGAAAAAGGAAAGAAAGAAAAGAGCTAAAATGGATATAAGCATCATTTGTGGGAATTGTGCCAGAGAACTAACCCCTGCCCACTCTATTCCTATAGAAGAAATCTCAGATGGGTTGAATACAAATTCACCTTTGACAATGAGAGAAACTGAGTCGGGGGTGGAACTGAGGTTCAAATTCAAGCTTTAAGACTCCTGTTCTTTCTGGATCATCCTGTGATCAATTTTACCCAGTCTTGGACATGTTTGTAACCTGAATGTATAAAAGTGTGTGTGTGTCTGTGTGTGCCTGTGTGTGTCTGTGTGTTTCTGTGTCTCCAGAGATACTGAGGTACCCAAGAGCCAGACTTGTGCCATTGATATCCCTAATACCTTCCAGCCCCGGTAGGTACAGCGGGTCCTCCACAAGTAATCCCTGGCATCAAGTATGAGTGGGCTTCCCTTGGCATGAGCAGGGAACAGCAGTAATGTGGCTCTGGAGGGACATGCTGTGTGTCCAGGGGAGCAGTCCTCTGAGACACAGGCTACCGTGAAGATGAACACAAGAATGATACTAGCAAAAGCACTGACCAACATGGGTCCTCGTGTGAAAGAGACACTCGCTGAAAAGAAAGCTTCCCAGTACATTCCAGTTTAAGACAACCCAATCCATAGGATCTAAATTTTCCCTCTGCATTTAGGGGATAAGGGACAGTTTTACAAAAGAATTCTGATTGTCTGGCCAGGGATTTAACTCAGTGGCCTAAGTGCCCACATGGCAAGTGTGAGGTTGTGAGTTCGATCCCCAGTACCAAAAAAAGAAAAGAATTCTGATTGTCACAGCAGTGATGTTGAAAAGCCGGGTGTCTGTAGGCCTCCCCAGGAGAAAGGCAGAAAGCAGGGGAAAGTGAGACCCAGAATCCAAGGGCAAAGCCATCCCCCTGAAGACCCTGGGAAGGTGGGCCACAACCTTAGAGGGAGGGAGAAATCGGTGACGACTGTCACAAGGACACAACTGTGCAAAATGGGCTCATCTGCTCGAACCAGCAGTGCTATTCCTGACTGATTGGCCAAAAAGGACCCAATCCTGGGACTTAAGAAAAAGCCCAGCACAGGACATGACAGTACCTAGTCCCCCTTCCAACTTAACCCCCACGGGGTCTCTCCCTGTGCCCAGCCTGGTGGGCGGAATCTACACCCTTCCCATTGGTGTAGACTTGACATGACACCCTCTGGTGCGTGGAATGGGAGATGTGACACATGCCACGTTTCCGGTTGAATTTGTATTCAACCCATCTGAGATTTCTTCTACGAGAGTAGAATGGGCAGGGTTAGCTCACCGGCACAATTCCCACAATTCCCACAAACGCTGAGGTCTCCACCACGGTTCTTACTCTTTGTCTGCTGTCAGAACAGCGCGGCTCAGGTTGTTGGTTGCTGCTTCAGCTTGAACCCCGGAATGAACTCACACAGAGCAGAGCCACAGTGACCCACAGCACCAGGGCCAAAAAATTAACCTTGGTGGCTCTAAACAAGTGAGGTTTAGGGACTGTTTGTTACCACACCCAAAAAACTGGCGAAAGCTGACTGATACTCAGGGTAATGTTCATAGCTTCAAAGTCACCTCTGATAACCCAACGGGAGGAGCAGCTCTGACCAGTCTCTTCAGATCTGCTGGTGCCCAACACAGAAATCCCAGGAGAGAATCAGAAAACTTCTTGATTTCCCACAAGAGACTTCGAGCTAGTTCATCTAGGAAGGGACCTAGGACTTAGTATTTTCGACAGGCTCTAAAGATGATGTGTAGGCTACTGACAGACCATGCTTTGAGAAGTCTTCTTGAAGGAGGCCAGCCTTTGCTATCCAGAACAATGTTCAGAGAGGCAAAGCAACATGCCAAAAGTCACACAGCAAGGTGCTGAACAAGAAATAAATCTTCAACTCTTTTCCCTGAAGCACACTCTCCTTGCTGTGAAAGCCAGAAGGGAGGCAGAAAGAAAAAGAAAAACTCACATGTGGAAAACATAGTTGAGGCCACGGAATTTAAGTTGTGCCAAGGTCCAAAGGTCCAAGTTCCATGATGGACAGGGGCTGCCCTGGGTACGCAAAGGGCTTTCCCTGGAAAAGAGCAGGTGGTGAGAAAACAGGTTACAGAGCAGGAGCCTACAGGAAAGAGAAAGAAACTAAATAAATAAAAATAGAAGGGAAAAAGCCTCCAGCCCTTGTGAGCCCAAACATCCCCGGCATGGCTGCAGGAGCTGGCCCAGCCCTCTTCGATTTTGATGTACAGTTTGAAACAAATCAATAGCGGTATAATAATACTCAGCACGCTGTGTAATTTTTATATCATTAGTTTTCATTTTCCGCTCCCCATGCATCAAAAAACTTACAACGGGCTCGTAAAGTTTATTTAGTATTCCATGAATTCCTAATCAGTTTCATTTCATAATGATTCAGGAGCCGCCCGCTGCCTAGGCCCCCGTGTCAAAAAATCGATAAAATCAACACAGTTTTCCTGATGGCGGCTGCAAAAGGATCTATTGTAGGGGAATTATGATTTATGCCCTGGCCTGAACCATGAGCAGCAGCCTCCACCCGCTGCTCAGGGCTGAGGTCTTCGCCAATAATGATTTATGCACCTTCTGAAGGCCCCACCCTGGCCGGCCCCTGACACAACATGGGAAGGGGGAGAGGCAGGGCCGAGCAGGGAGGGGAAGGGAGGGTAGGGTAGGGAAGGGAAAGAGAAGGCCCCAGGAGGCCCGCTGGTCACCTGCCCATCCCTGCGTGGTCCATCAGCAGCCTCCACGTCCACCCATCCTGCAGGAAGGTCTGAGCAGAGAAGCACGGCCTTCGGGGAGCCCCACAGGGGCCTCAGAGCTGCACAGGGAACTGGAGGCCGACAGGCGTGTGGGGGCGGAGCGGGGGTGAGCCTGGCTCTCTGGAACCCTCACTGCACCCAACCTCCATGCTGGGCTTGAGGATGAGCTCCTGGCCCCACCTGGCACCCATCGCTGTCACCTGCCCTGTTTCCCCAGCCCTGTGCCCGAGGCTCCAGGTGAGACAGGGGCCCTCAGGGTCATGGTGCCTAAAGACCTCAGCTGGACCCTGTGGGCTGCGGACACAGCAGGCACCCAGGAATCCTGTGGCTGGGACTTGAGACTCTCAGGCCCACTTCTCCTCTCCAGAGCAGGACGCCCCCACACCACCCCAGACGTTCCCACCCTCTTCCACCACCAGTCATGATTAATAGGGCTAGGAGACATGTTAATGGGATGGGTATTAAGTCCAACAATTGGTTTAATTAACAGTAACTAACCTGGCTAGGATAGAGATTGCAGGTGACTTCATAGGGGAGGGAATGCCCTGGTGTGACACGCAAGACAATTGAGGCCACCCAACCCCTACCAGCAGGTTTTTGGCCTCTGCATGGCATCTAGGGAAGCCGAGGGGCTTTGTTTAGATGGGATGAGAAGGGCAGAGATTTAGGAGCTAGGGCCCTGCAGGGACTCTGCCCCTCCAGTCAAGTGGCTTCCGCCTTGTGCCTTCAAAGGCTGTTTTTAACTCACCAAATGCCCAAGAGATCCATACAGCCACCTGCTTACATAGGACTCAGTGAGAAGGCACTTGCTTGACCTCATGCAAGTAGAGAGGGCAAAGTCAGGGTTCCATCCAGGTTTTCTAGGTCCAAGGACATGGGCTGCCGGCCTGTCCCACTGTGCCCCAACAGTTCCCTTAACCTCCTGGCCTGTGTCCCTCTCTCCAGGGCTAAGCTGGAGGGGCAGGGAGCAGAGGATGATAGCTCGCCTTCTATTTCCATCCCTCTTCCCTTGGCCACAGCATCATGGAAAAACCTTAGGTTTGGGGGCCCAACCTGGATTTAATTGCTAGTATCTCCCTCTCACCAGCAGAGTGACTTAAGCAATTTAACCTTTCTGAACCTAACTTTCCTCCTATATAAAATTGGCATAATTGGGCTGGGACCAGAGCTCACTGGTAGAGCATTTTCGTAACATGTGCGAGGCACTAGGTTTGATCCCCAGCATTGCAAAACAAAACAAAATATTAGCATAATTATTTCTGCCCCACAGATGATGATGAGTCAAAAGAATAGCACACCTGGAATACTGGCTCCGGGAGGCCCCCGGCACACACCGCCTGCCCTCCCGCTCCCCACGGTCTGAAGCCTCACTTCTCCCCAGTCATCTGCACCGCACTAGGAGGGAGACGGGCCCTGGATTGTCTTCCTCCTCCCAGGATAAGCAGGAATTGGCCTCCGAGGGCTGGGGCTGCCGCACTGCTCGTTGCGTAGAGGCTGACGGAGATGAGCCCACCCTCGTCTATGTGATCAGGGCCAAAGGTCCTGCCAGCACCTCCATTTCCCCAGCTGAGAGAGAGGGCTGACTCCTGAGACCAGAACCTGGCAGCCCACTGTCCTGAGAACCTCATTTCCGGAACTCTTGATTTCCCCCAAGCAGGAGGCAGAGGGTAAAAGGGGCTGTGTGAGAAGTGAAGGACCCAGCTCTGCAGGGGCTTTGGCCTGCAGAAGCCCTGAGTGTCCCCCAAAAGGGACACAAAGGAAGCTGGGCCTTCTCCCCATGCAGCAGAAAGCCAGTTCTTGCCCCATGGAAATGGAATCACTGGCGCCTAGCACCATGCAAATGTTGAGGGCTTTGCTTCTTCCCACCTGGCCACACCTACAGCGTGGGGTTCAGGCCACCCTGGTCTCTTCCCTTCACCCTGCTTCTGTCTTCCTGTTGCGTCTTCTCCAGTTGTTTCCTATGCTTTTGCCTCTTCTCTACTTCCCTCTACCGCATGCTTCCCTTGCTGGGGACGATAAACACTTCAGCCTGCAAGGCCGGAGGGGTTCTGACACCTCCCCCACCACCTGGCAGTGCTAACAGCCCTGAGATTTCAAGGGTACAACCTCCTCCTGCCACTCTTGCTGCCAGGTTCCGCCTTTGTCCCTTCAGCTGTTCCATTACCCCCAGGCTCAGTGACAGTCTGACTAGGAAGGTATCAAAGTGGGGCAGGGGCTGACCCAGGTCCAGGGCTGGACATACACCCACCAGCCCTTTGGGGGGACTGCCAGCTGGCCTCTCTCTGGCAACTGAGGGTTGAGGACTGGAGATCCCAATCCAGCTCCCCATCCCCTTCTTCAGGCCCCCACAGACACGCAGACTGCGGTAACTTTGTGACACACAAAGCTCCCAAGTGGCGGCCATGAGGTCAGAGACCCCTGAAGCACAAAGAGGGTCACGGAGAAAATGGGAGAGCAGGAGAGTCGAAAGGTGTTTGTGTGCCCTGGGGGTAAGAGAGTCCTGGGAAATGTGGGCTGAGTCTGGGGGTGGAGCTAGCTGCCTGAGAGCAGAAGGGCATGAGACAGGCAGGCGTGTGACCTCTGGGAATCCCAGTGGCTCATCGTAGAAAGGACAATAATCCTGAGCTCCCAGGAGCACCCTGTGGATTCAGCAGGAAGTGACAGAACGGGGAGAACAAGACATGGGGCTTTGGGAGTACAAAAGGGAGCTGCACGGCAGCCGGATGGCCATCTTCCTGCTGACCTTCAGCGAGTCACCCACCAGCTCAGAGCAGCACACTGTGGTCTGTAAAGCGAGAGTGGCCAGCAGCTCTCTTGAACAGGTTACAGATGGCCGTGTGTCCTTTGGAACAGACTTGGTGCCAGTGAGCGCTACTTTAACTTTTGCAGCACGGACACAGTGCCTGGCACAAGAGGGGGATCCGTAAACTTCTTTTCATTTAATATAGGGGGTGCAAAGAAGCACTTTATGGAAGGTGTGAGGGAACCCACGTGAATCAGGTGAGGCTCGGGCTCTGTCTGCTCATGCCCAGGACACCTGCAGCACATTTCCAGCATTGATCACCTCCTCACCCTGCAGTTAAAGAAACTGAGGCCTTGAGGGGTTTGGGTTTTGTGGTTTGTTTTTTTTGTTTTGTTTTGTTTTTGTTTTGTTTTTTTGTTTGTTTGTTTGTTTTCAAAGTCTCCCAGAAACTAAGAGGCAGAATTGAAGCAGAGTACTCAGCACTACCCAGGCAGGAAGCGAGGCTCGGGGAAACTGCTGCTTCCTCCCGCCTTCTGGGACAGTTCACGATAGTACCGCCCCTCCAGAGGAGTCCCCCTGTGCCACCGCTAGCCAGATGCTGCAGTGTTTATCTCACTTAGTGCTCACACCACCACCGTCGCAGGTTCTCTTCTTCCCAATCTGATGAACGAGGAAGGTGAGGCTCGGGGTTAAAAAGCTTGTCTGAGGTCACTGTGCTGGCACACGCTGGGGGCTGGAAGCACTGGGATCCAGAACCTGTGAACTCCACCACTAGGTTCCAGCCGCATGATCCAAATACAGATGGGTGGTCAACCTGACAATCGTGTTTCCCCCAAAGGGCCAGGCTCCCCCTCCCTAAGCTCAGGCAGATTGGGAGTGGGGGGTCCTCGAGCTCCTGACCAGCCCATGGGGGGAAGAATAGGAAGAAGGTCACCCCAGGAACCCGGTATTCTGCCATTCCAGCATTCAGGATCCGTTCTCTTCCTGAAAGGCATCTGTTCTCAATCCTTCAGCCTTGGGGCCAGTCCTGGGCACCTCATTTATGACATTATTTCCACCCACTCACCCTTTCCTGGTCACAGCCTCCAGAGGGAGCCAGAAGTGAGGTCAACAGCCCCACTACAAGGAGGCCGGGCCTAAGACTTGCACTTCTCTCTGTCTCCAAAGAAAAGCCTAGGCTTATTGGTGACTGGACTTGGGCTCCAGTTCTGGTTCTGTATTCCTCAGCCATGTGAACTGAACAAGGTAGTTCCTCGACCTACCTGAGTCTCACTTTCCTCCTCTATAAAATGGGGCCAATCATCTTGATTGTCAAAGAAGCTTAGATGTCACAATGAGCTGGAAGGACGAAGCATAGTGCTTCTGGGGATATTGTGCACCCCCGACAAAAGCTTCCCTCTTCTTCTTCCTCCCCATTCCGGGCTTCCTCTTAAGACTTAAGACATTCTGTCCTATCCACCAAGAAACCTAAATTCAACCGCTTTCTTATCTCTACCTCCTCCTCCTCCACCTCCTCCTCCTCCTCCTCCTCCGTGCAGTCCTGCATGATTGCTCCCTGCTGGGAAGGGCCAAGCAGCCGGGTGGCAACCCCTCCCCTCCTTCTTACCCTCATCGCTGGGGGCATCAAGGGAGAAGTTGGTTCCAAAGCATGGGCAGGAGTGGGGAGGCACGGCTGTGGGTTGGGCTGTTCCCAGGGTCTGAGAGTCTGCTGTGGTGGAAAGAGCACTGTGTCACCTGCAAGAAGGGGTAGACTCATTGCTCTTCCATTCTACAGACGACTGAATGGAGGCCTAGTAAGAATAAGAAGTCAGTCAGGCACACAGAGCTGGGAGTGGTCCCAACCCAGCTGAAACCACCAGCACGGCCCAGCAAAACAAGGGACTGATTCTGCTTCCTGCTTCAGAGTCAACATCTTTGCTCCAGCAGGAAGCCCAACCTTCCGTCCTGCCAATCCGAGCCAGCTGGCAGGTAGAGATTCATCCCGTCAGCCTAAACCCCAAACCCAAAGCGAGCCATGACTAAAATTCCCCCTCTCCCCGGGACAAACCTTCTCCCAGGCCAGGTCCTCCAGAGGAGACCACACATTTAATAACTTTTGTGTTTGCACAGCTACAGGTCATACAACACCAAGAGTCCTTATAACAAAAGTCCAGGCACTACCAAAATATTGCCAGAACCAGCCGGGGGACATGTGACCAGCTCAAGTGTGGCCTCCAAGCAGTATCAGTGATCTGCATGTCCCCACTGCATAAGTGGGGAAACTGAGGGTCACGGAAAGGAAGGGTTGAACAACCCTGGTGGGTCTGGCCACAAAACCTCCAAGGCTCTTCCATACCTTGGGCCTTCTTGAGCCACGGCCTGATCTGAGTTCCTGGGTGCCACTGAGGAACTCTGGGAGGGACACCGAGAGGGGTGCTGGTACACCTGTGACACAGCGCCTCCCCCAGTACTTCCTGGGTGCCACTGAGGAACTCTGGGAGGGACACCGAGAGGGGTGCTGGTACACGTGTGACACAGCGCCTCCCCCAGTACACACGCATGTGGCCCATGCACTCTCATGAGTGAGCACATTCAGGCCTTACCTAGGACAGCTGTTCTCAACACTGGGCACACCTGGGAATCACCAGAGGAATTTTCAAATGTGCCCGTGCCCCACGCCATCCTCAGACGCTGATACAATGAATAACCACCACCCCGCCCCGTCAAATTCAGCACCTTAAAACAATGCACACTTATCACCGTGCATGCTCTCTGAGGGTCAGCGATCCAGGAGCAGCCTGGCTGGGGCCTGACCCAGGCTCACACTGAAGGTCACCCAGGACGGCCCCCCGGAAAGCATCACTGGGCAGGAGGACCCACTTCCGCAATGGCTCCCTCCCAGGCTTCGCAAAAGGCACCAGCTCCTTGCACACTGCCACTGCCGGCTCCAGGGGGCTGCCTGAGTATCCTGATGATCTGAGCAAGCGACCCCAAACAGTGTCTTTCGGTACCTGATCTCCTAAATCACACACTGTCACTTCTACTTTTTTCATAGGCTGGTTTGTTTGTTAGAAGGAGCCCACATTCTAGGGGAAGCGAATTAGGCTCCGTCCATAGTGGGCAAGAGTATCACAGAATTTCTCGATATATTTTAAAACTACCACAAAAGGTGGGGCTTGTCTTTGGGATTTTGAAACATCCCAGGAGACTCCTCTGCGTGGCCAGGCCTGAGACCTACTGGATTGAAAAGTCATCCCTGGAGGAGGTGAGGACAGAGAGCCAGCAGGACGCAATTTCTAGTCAGCACCAGTCCCAGTGCCCCGCCCCGAGGAAGTCCACCTGAGTGGCCTCAGTGAGGACCTTCCCTCCGCCCTTCCAGCTCACTCGCTCCGGAGACCCCTACCCTCAGGTTCCAGGCCTGGTCCCAGCACCAGCTGCTCCTAGGACTGGTCCACAGCCTGTGCCCTGCGGGCTGACCCCAGCCCTCGCCTTGCCCCTCCTATCTCACTCTTTCTTCCTCTGAGTCTGGGGGCTGAACTCAGGGAGCTCTGAGACACACACACACACACACACACACACACACACACACAGGCGCGTGTGCACACCCTTTTTAAAGTATATTTTGAGACAGGATCTTGCTAAGCAACCCAGGCTGGCCTCAAACTTGCAAACCTCCTGCCTCAGGCTCCTGAATAGCAGGGAGAAGAGCTGAGGCCTTTCTCACTCTTGACTCTTCCCCACGTCTCTGTATCTCCCAGGTCTCTCCTTGCTTTCTGATCCTGTGGTCTCCGTGCCCTCTTTCTCTGCACCATCTGTCAAGAGGCTCATCTGTGACTATTCAGATGGTGTAATAAGTGCCGAAGGCCAGAGTAACTGTCGTGAACCAGGACTTCCCTGTCTGCCCACCTCTAGGAACTCCCCAGACCGCGCCTCTGGCCCAGCCAGCTCCCCCAGCCACCTAGAGTCTCAGTGGAGGACACTCTTCTCCCTGCGTCATCTGCCTCAGCCCTAGGCCCTTGCTTCTCCCAGTGAACTGCCTGCCCACCACAGGCCTGACCTGCGGGCCCAGACCTCCTTCCTCTCCTTTCCCTCTCTCTGTCTCTGTTTCTCTCTCTCTCTCTCTCTCTCTCTCTCTCTCTCTCTCTCTCTCTGAGTCTTTCTATCTCTGCCTTCATGTCTTCTTGTCCTTTGCTCAAGTTTTTTCTTGGAGAGGCACAGACCAGGCCCCACCTCTGAAGGCTGTGGGGATGAGCAGGCCGCACCTCACAAGGAGTGAAAGCGCTTCTGCCCTGGTAATGAGGAGGAAGGAGAACTCTTCTCGGGAATTAATGAGACCACCAAGAACAAAAGCAGCGACCAGCAGAGGCCAGAGAGGCGGGGCCTTGCCAAGCCATCCCATCCTGCGGAACCACGCGGCAGCAGCAATAATAGAGTGAGGAAAAATGGAGTCAAGATCCCTGTGGTAAAAACTATTAGAGGAGGCGAATTATAAAACTATTAACCAGAATGTAACTCCCAATTAAAAGATGATTTAACACTAGAACCTGATGGATGAATTTTGATTAAATAGAGAACTATTAGGAGCCCAGGGATAAGGCTGCTCCTGCCAGTTCTAAAAGTTAAAAGGCAGTTTGATATAAAAATTTATAAATTAAGGTTAATTACTTTAAATAACATGGCTGGAAGCAATGAAAGGAAATTTGTCAGAATCTCCAGAGTTTGGGGCAAGACGGATACAGACGTCCAGGCTGGCCCCAGAGACCTTGGGGGTCAGGACAGGGACGGTCAAGGCCAGCAAGAGGACAGGGGGTGTCTGCACCCCCTCAAACCTCACCAGCAAGCGAGAGGTGGCTGAGGCCCAGGGCAGGTCGCCCACAGCACTCCACTCTCAGGCATTCCCAGTCCGTGACCCCAGGTTTCCTGAACCCTAGGCAGGGGTGGCAGACAGGTCACACCACTCTGGGAGGCTGAGGCAGGAGGACCACAGATGCAAGCCCAGCCTGGCAATTTAGCAACTTAGTGAGACCCTGTCATAAAATGAAAAATATAAGGGCTGGGAATGTAGTTTAGTGTGAAAGCAAAGAGCCTGGGTTTAATCCTCAGTACCACAAGGGGAAAAAATGTCTTATCTTTCCCAGTACCATTTGAAGTCAGTCATATTATTATTTGCATTTTACAGATAAGGAAACTGAGGCTTAGAGAGGTTCAGTCACAAGTCCCAGGCCTCACAACTGACAGTGGCCAGCCAGTTAACTGCCCTCTCCTGATGCCTCCCAGAACACTGATTTTAAACCTTTTACATCCACTCCTGCTGTACGTCTCCCTACAAACCTTGAAAATTTGGAATTAGAGTTAGTACCAGAAAATGGAGGGTAACAGGTGTAGAAGAAATGAGGGAGGAGGGACAGAAGAAAAGAGAAAGAAGCCAGGCCTCATGGCACACACCTGTAATCCCAGCACTTGGGAGGCTGAGACAGGAAGATCCCTGAGAGTATGGGGCCAGCCTGGGCTACAAAGTGAGTTCAAGGCTAGCCTGGACTACACAGCAATCTCTGTCTCAAAAAGTCAAAAAGAGAAAGAAAACCGGGGATTTAGCTCAGTGGCTTAAGCACCTGCCTGGCAGGCATGAGGTTGTGAGTTCCATCCCTGGTAGCAAAAAAAAAAAAAAAGAAAGAAAAAAGAAAGAAAGAAAAAGAAAAGAGAGAGAGAGAAGAAGAAGAAAAGGAATGAGAGAAAGGAAGAAAAAAAGGAAAGAGAAAAAGGGCGAAAAGGAAAGAAAGAAAAACGGAAAAATAAAAGGAAGGGAAGAAGGAGGTGGTACAGAGAGAAATGAGAAGACTTGTGGCTTCATTTTCTAAAATAAGCCTCCAAGGGGTGAGAGGAGCGAGCTTACCTGGGAGTGACAAGAAAGGCACACAGGGCCATTCCCGGGGCAGGAGGCCCGTCTCTGACCGAGTGCTGATGACCAGGTGTGCTCACTTTGTGACGCTGCATCTCTCTGTGTGTATCGGCACACTTTTATTACTTACTTAAAAATGAAACTACAGTAAGCAACTTTCAAACAAATATGATCCTGGGTAACTTTTATGATGTATAAACTATAACTCGATGAGGCTGCTTTTTAAAAATGAGCCCCTTACACCAAGACCAAGCAAGACCTAATCTTCCTTCGCCCTGCACAGTGAGTGTCACAAGCTGGTGCAGGACTCAGAGGCGTCGGAGTGGCTGAGGGCCAGCGTGGTCACATCTCTACCTCTCCCCAAGCTCCTCTCACTCTCCTGAGGAACAAAGCCAGGAGGAGGAGGGGACCAAGGGGAGAAAAAGAGGGGCACAGCCCAGGCGACACCCTGGAGGGACAGCACAGAAGCCCTAGGTCCAGGGAACCGTGAGCCCCACAGGCTGGAACTGCCTGAGCTGGAGAAGGGAATTAGGGCCCTTAAACTGGGGGAGTGGAAACAGCAGTTTCTTTAAAACTTCCTGTGTTTCTGCTACTTCAGCCTCCTGACACTAACAAACACTGAGAAAATCAGCTCATCAAGAGAAAAGGTTGAGTCAGGCATTATGGAGCACAGCTATAATCCCAGCACTAGGAAGGCTGAGGCAGGAGGATTGAAGCAAGTTCAAGGCCAGCATGGGCTACCTAGTGAGCTCAAGGCCAGCCTGAACTGCATAGTGAAACTCTGTCTCCAAAAAAAGATAGACAGTGACAGAGATATGATTTGGGCTCAGCTCATGGGAAAGATGTGGTTAACACTAACTCTTGGAACTATCCAATGGGCACTAGTCCAATAAAGGCTCTGAGAAGTCCTGCAGCAGAGATTAAATTTCTTGAAAACAGCCTTCTCTAAGCACAACAGACTACAGAAACGTTTTCCCCCACGTATGACTTATTAACACTCCTGGCACTGAGGATCCGTGGACCACACTTGGAGGAATAAAATGGAAGAATAACTCCCATCTCATAAAGTTAAGGTGAGATTTATCTTCAGTGTGGCACATTACAGGTACCCAACAAACACTTGTCTACCTACATCAGAAATGGATCCACTTACCCCAGAACACGTAAGCAGTGATTAGGGGTTCGAATCAGGGCTTTCTATTGGTGGGGAAACCTGTGCCTAGTGTTGGCCTATGGGGCCAGTGAGGTCCCTTTCACTGAGGAGTTTCCTTCTGGAACACTCAGAATCAGTCCTGCAGCATAAGACAGCAGAAGCCTTTGACCATGTGGGAATAAGTCACGGCTCCCAAAAGAAAGTCACTTAACTGCCCTGGTTTCTACATCTATAAAAATAGTGTCCTTTCCATGGAGATGTGAGGCAGAAAACAAATGCATATAGTGCTTAGAAGAGAGATTAACGGTGGTAAGCCTTCAATAAGCAAACTATCTGGCTGGGAGTTTTGCTCAGTGGCTTAAATGCCTGCCTGGTAGGCATGAGATTGTGAATTCAATCCCCGGTGCCACAAAAATAAATAAATAAATAAATAAACAAGCTATCATTTTATGACTATTACTGTTAGGGTGTTAAGGACTATTAGGGAATCCAACCCAGTGGTATTTTACCTTTAAGCTACATCCGTGCCCCCTTTTATTTTGAAACAAATTGTCACTAAGTTGACCAGGCTGTCCTCCTGCCTCAGCCTCCCATGTAGCTGGGATTACAGGCATGTACCACCAAGCCTGGCTTATCACTGTTCTTTGCCGGACTCCAAGTCAGCTGATGGCAGATGGGGATGCAAGGACTTCTCTTCTCCAATGCGTTGTGCGAATCAAGGCAACGGCCCTGCCTGCCATGATTTTCTCTCCGGCCCTTACTCCAACAGGTCCAAGCTCTGCTGAGTCACATGGGTCCCTGTGTGTGTCCCTTGCTGATGACACGGACATCCGCCCTGATGGGATCGCCTATGCAAGGGTGAGCTGTAGCACTAGTCCTCATGGGCTTTGGCTCACCAGAGGGTTCCTGACCCCACCCTCGCCCCCAGCTCACATTTGATCAATGGACTTGGCCTCTCAAATCAGTCCCATGCACTGCGCCCCCACTGAGCAAAATGGGTTCCACAACTTAGCAATGGAGAAACCAAGGCACACGGTGATGTTAAGGAACTCTCTTGTCACCAAACAGGGTTTGATACCCAGATTTCCTGACTTCTATGCCCAGACCATTCTTTCTGTATTGTGCTCAACCAGGCCTTCCCTCTTACCCTGCACCCCCAAAAAGTTATTCTTGGTTGTAAGGTTGTCTGTCTGCCACACAATGGGCCGTACGTGCTGCCTGGTGAAATACTCTGATGAGAGTGAGCTGTACAATCAAGAATGGCCTTGGCTGGATGCAGTAGCACACACCTGTGATCCAAGCTACACGGGAAGCTGAGGCAGGCAGAGCAAGGCCAGCTCTGGCGATTTACTGAGACCTTGTCTTAAAAAAAAAAAAAGAAAAAAAAGACAGGGGTGTGGCTCAGCAGTGGGGCGCTTGCCCAGCATGTGGAAGGCCCTGGGTTCAGTCTTCAGCACCAGAAAAACAAGCAGCCTTGATCCTAAGGCCCCGTGCTTGTTCACCTGCTTCCCTGGCCCACCCGCTGCATGGCTCCCAGTGCCCCCCTTCCCTTCCATTCCAAGTTCACAGGGGATTTTCCAGGGCTGAGGAACCAAACTGTCATCTGGGCTCTGATGGCCACTGAGGCCCTGGCCCGGGCCATCTCCAACCCCACAAACATG
>RJWM01007767.1:0-76260 GCA_004363535.1 Dasyprocta punctata | reverse complement strand
TCAGTTGGGTTAACAGTGCTGCTTTAATTTCTTTCATAGCTTCGTGGAGTTGTCTCCCCACTTCTGTTGTCAACTCCTCTGAGAGTTTAATTTTTGGACTCCCGACCATGTCAGCATTAGTGTCCCCGGGATTGGTTCTGCTTGTATCAGAGTCCGGAGAGCGCCCTCTGCCTTTCCGTCTTGGCATTTACCTGGGCTCGCCCGTGAGGCCGTGTTGGTCCACTGCCTCTCCCAAGCCTGTTTCTGCTCCGTGAATGTCTACTGCGTGTGCGCGAGAGGATGGGGCCGCTGTCTGGTAAATCGTACAGGGCCGTCCGCCCAACCCTCCTCTATCACCCCCAGGGCACCAGGAACCGTGCCTAATTAGGTGCAGTTCCGGTCTCAAGATGGCTGTCCCTTGCTCTCCCTCAGGGGTGGGGGGCTGGGGGTCGCCGGGTTCACTCACTCGCCCACTCGCGACCACCTCGCTCCATGGTTGACCGTCGGCTTTATTGTCGCGCCACACCGCCGCAATTCTGCCGGCAACTCCACACATATCAAGAGCACCTGGATCGTACCTTCTTGGCTCGGCTCGGGTCGCAGTGCTGATTGGATTTCGCTCCGGACAGAGGTGCTTCTGGTTCCCGCCTTTGTTTATTTCATTCTTTTACTCTTTCCGTGGGCTACAGTTCTCGTTTTAGATTCTTCTTGGGTCCAGAGGACCCATCTCCCTCTTTTTTCCTTCTCTCTGTTATTATATTAGTTTATATTCCAGCATTTTGATGGTATATTCAGGGAGCCTCCCTGTCACGGTGTCATCTGAGCGGCCATCTTGGAGGAGTCTCTAGGCTGTTGGTTTATGATATATGGCTTTTATCAGGTTGAGGTAGAGACCATCTATTCCGATTTTCTGCAGGGTTTTGATTATGAATGTGTGTTGGATTTTGTCCAAAGCTTTTTCTGCCTCTATTGAGGTGATCATGTGATTCTTGTCTTTGGCCCTGTATTCTGATGTTGATGGGTGGAATACTCGGTATACATCTACTAGGTCCATTTGTTCACAAGCTTGATTCAGTTCTGCTATGTCTTTGCTGATTTTTTGTTTAGTTGATCTATCTCTCTGTGACAATGGGGTGTTAAGGTCCCCTGTTATAACTCTATTATTGTTTATTTGGTTTTTCATGTCTATTAAGAAGTGTCTTACATAGTTTGGTGCTTCCATATTTGGTGCATATATATTTATGATTGTAATCTCTTCCTCTTGAAATTTTCCCCCAGCAAGTATGTAGTGACCTTCTTTATCTCTTTTGATCATTTTTGATTTGAAGTTTGCATCATCTGCAAACATAATAGCTATCCCTGCTTTTTTCTGGGTTCCTGTTGCATGGAGTATTGTTTTCCAGCCTTTGATTTTTAGTCTGTGAATTTCCTTTTGAGTGAAATGTGTTTCTTGTACACAGCATATTGTTGGATTTTGTTTCTTAACCCACTCTGCTGTTCTGTTTCTTTTTATTGGTGAGTTGAGACCATTTATATTGACTGATATAACTGATACATACTGGCTCATCCCTGTCATGATATCTTTCTGTTGTTGGTGTTCTACATTTTCTGTTTAATTATTTGCCCTGCTTAGCGGTTTCCTTTTGTTGTTGTTCTTGAGATTGTGGTTATCTTTGTCTCTTTCTAGAGTGTCTTTCAGTACTCTCTGTAGTGTTGGTTTGGTGGCCAGAAATTTCTTCAATTCTTCTTTGTCATGAAAGTATCTTATTTCTCCATCAATTTTTAAGGATAGTTTTGCAGGGTACATCAATCTGGGTTGCAAGTTGTTTTCTTTCAGGGTTTGAAATACTTCACTCCAAGCTCTTCTTAACTTAAAGGTTTGTGTTGAGAAGTCTGCCATGATTCTGATAGGCTTTCCTTCATAGGTGATCTGTTTCTTTTCTCTGACAGCTTTTAGTATTTTGTTCTTGTGCTGTATTTCTGATACCTTTATTATTATTATTCGGTTTGAAGTTTGCATCTTCTGCAAACATAATAGCTACCCCTGGGTGAGGATTATGTCTGGGTGAGGATTTATTTTGGTTGTGGTTTATTGGGGTTCTGTAGGCCTCAGTTACCATTATTTCAGATTCTCTTCCCATGTTTGGAGAGTTTTCTGCTATTATTTCTGTGAATAGTCTTCACAGGTCGTTAGTATTGACCCCTGCTTTTTCATTTATGCCTATTAATCTGATGTTATTTCTCTTGGCATCGTCTTGCAGCTGTTGAATTTTTCTTTCTTGGTTCCTTACTATTTTTAGGAGATCTTTTCTTTCGTGGCCCTGATCTCCCATGCTGTCTTCAAGATCTGAGATTCTATCTTCAACTTCGTTTAAGCAGTTTTTCAAACCTTCCATGGAGTTTTTCATTTCCTGCATTTCCTTTTGCATCTGTTTCATGCATTCTGTTTGTGTCTTATACTGTTCATTCAAAGTTTCCATCATTTTCTTAAGTTCTTCTATTTTTTTTATCTTGCTCTTCTTTAGATACACACAACATTTCTTTAATAATGATTCTCATTTCATTTTTTAGCTGAGAGAATATTTCTGATTTGAATTTCTCTATAGCTTCATCAAGCTGTTTCTTTATTGCATTTTCTATCATTTCAGAAAGTCCCTTTTTGTGACTCCCACTGTTTTCCATTTCAGTGTCTCCTGGGTTTGTTCTTTGTGGGCTGGGGGACAGAGACTGCCTCTTCGTCTTTCGTTTTGTCATTTTCTTGTAGAACCTATATGGCCCTGTGTCCTGCGAGGCTGGCCAGGTGTTCCCGTGAGGGTCGCACCAATTCTTGGATCGCAGTGAATCGTGGGACCCGGTCGAGCTGGGCCTTGTGCGCAGCAAGGGAGGGTGGCCTCCCGGGGTGTGTGGGTGAAGCCTCTGCCTTAACTGGGTGGGGGGCCAAGACCTCCCATTCCCGGGGAGTTAGGCAGAGTACCCCCGAGTGATGCCGCCCGGAGCCCGGGTCTGTCTGCAAGTTTAGAACGACAACCGCTTTTTCGGATGAATCCCACTTGATCATGGTGCATAATCTTTCTGATGACTTGTTGTATTCTATTTGCCAGCATTTTATTGAGGATTTCTTCATCTATGTTCGTTAGGGAGATTGGCCTGTAATTTTATTTTTTGGTTGGATCTTTCTCTAGTTTTGCTACTAGGGTAATACTTGCTTCCAGGAATGAGTTAGGGAGACTTACATCCTTTTCAATTTCATTCATGAGTTTGAGGAGTGTTGGCATTAACTTTTCCCTAAATTTCTTGTAGAATTCAGCAGTGAATTCATCAGGACCTGGGCTTTTCTTTGCTGGTAATGTTCTTATTACATTTTCAATTTCTTTAGCTGAAATTGAGCTATTCAGCAGTTTTACATCTTCTTGATTCAGCTTTGGTAATTCATTGGTTTCTAGTAATCTGATCTTTTCTTCTGTGTTATCAAGCCTATGGAAGTAAAGGTTTTCGAAGTAGGTGTTGATGATCTTCTGCATTTCCACAGGGTCTGTAGTAATTTCTCACTTTTTATTTCTTATTGCATGAATCTGAGTTTTTTCTTTTCTTTTTGATAACGTTGGGTATGGATTTGTCAATTTTCTTTATTCTTTCAAAGAAACAACTCTTTGATTCATTAATTCTTTGTGTTGTTTTCTTAGTTTCAATTCCATTAATTTCTGCTGTGATCTTCATAATTTCCTGTCTTTTGGGAATTTTGCTGGACTTGCTCTTCTTTTTCTAGAAGTTTGAGGTGCAGCATTAGGTTATTTCTGTGTGTTCTTTCCATTTTCCAGATGTGGGAGTTTAGTGCTATAAATATCCCTCTCAGGACTGCTTTTATAGTGTCCTACGGGTTCTGGTAATTTGTATTTGCATTCGTGTTCAGTTGTAGATATTGTTAATATCTTCTTTAATTTCTTCTGTGACTCATTGATTGTTTAGAAGAGTATTATTTAATTTCCATGTGTTTATGGGGTTCTTGTGGGTTTTTTGTTATTAATATCCAATTTTATTGTGCTATGGTCCGATAATATGCACGGAATTATTTCAATTCCTTTACATATACTTATTTCAATTCCTTTACATTTACAGCATGTTCTGTGGACTACTATGTGATCTATTTTAGAGAATGACCCATCTGCAGCTGAGAAAATTGTGTATTCTGATGTTGTTGAGTGGAGCACTCAGTATGCATCTACTAGGTCCATTTGTTCACAAGTTTGATTGAGTTCTGTTATTTCATTGTTGATTTTTTGTTTGGTAGATCTGTCTCTTTGTGACAATAGAGTGTTAAAAGTCCCCCATTATAACTTTATTATTGTTTCTTTGTTTTTTCATGTCTATTAAATTTTATCTGACATAGTTGGGTGCTCTCATATTTGGTGCATATATATTTATGCTCGTAATCTCTTCCTCTTGAAGTTTTCCCTTAACAAGGATGTAGTGACTTTCTTTATCTCTTTTGATCATTCTTGGTTTGAAGTTCACATTGTCTGAAAACAAAATAGCTACCCCTGCTTTTTTCTGGGCTCCTGTTGCATGTAATATTTTTTCCATCCTTCAATTTTTAGTCGGCAAGTTTCCTCTTCAATGTGTTTTTTGTACACAGCATATTGTTGGATTTTGTTTCTTCACCCACTCTGCCAGTCTGTTTCATTTTATTGATGAATTGAGATCATTTACATTGATTGATATAATTGATATGAACTGACTTATCCCTGTCTTGTTATCTTTCTGTTGTTGGCTTTCTACATTTTCTGTTTAATTGTTTGCCCTTCTTAGTTGTTTCCTTTTGCTGTTGTTCTTGGGTTTGTATTTATCTTTGTCTCTTTCTAGAGTGTCTTTCAGTATTCTTTGTAGTGTTTGTTTAGTGGCCATAAATTTCTTCAGCTGTTCTTTGTCAAGGAAGTATCTTATTTCTCCATCAATTTTTAAAGATAGTTTCATAGAGGGCTGGAAGTTTGGCTTAATGTCTTAAGCACCTGTCTGGCAGTTGCGAGGTTGTGGGTTCAATCCCAGGTGCAGAAAAAAAAAAGATATTTTCATAGGGTACATCAATCTTGGTTGAAAGTTGTTTTCTTTCAGGATTCGACATACTTCACTCCATGCTTTTCTTGACTTGAAGGTTTGTGTTGAAAATTGCGTCATAATTCTGATAGGCTTTCCTTCATAGGTGATCTGTTTCTTTTCCCTAACTGCTTTTACTATGCTGTTCTTGTGTTGAATTTCTGATACCCTATTTATTATATTTTTTTGGCTATGGTTAATTGGGGTTCTGTATGCCTCATTTCTGTGTATATCAGATTGTCTTACCTTACTTGGAAAATTTCTGGTATTATTTCTGCAAATGGTGTCCACAGGTCGTTAGTATTGACCCATGCTTTTTCATTGACGCTTAGTAATCTTATATTGTTTCTCTTGGCATCATCTTGCCGCTGTTCAATTGTTGTTTCCTGGTTCCTTGTTATTTTTAAGAGATCTTTCCTTTCATGATCATAAGCTTCCATGCTGTCTTCAAGGTGTGAGACTCTATCCTCAGCTTCATTCAAGCAGTTTTGCCAACTTTTCATGGAATTTTCAATTTCCTGAATTTCCCTTTGAATCTGTTTCATGTATTCTATTTGTGCCTTATTTTGTTCATTCAAAGTTTCCATCATTTTCTTATGTTCTTCTGTTTTTTATCTTGATCTTCTTTAGAGACACTCAGCATTTCTTTCATAATGTCTGTCATTTCATTTTTCATCTGAAAGGCTATTTCTGATCTAATTTCCTCTATAGCTTCATGGGGTTGTTTCTTTACTTCAGTTGCTATCATTTCAGAAAGTGTAGTTGTGTGATTCACATTGTCTTCCATTTCAGTGTCTCTTAGGTTTGTTCTCAGTTGTCTGGGGGACTGAGACTGCATCTTGCTCTTGCATTTTGTCATTTTCTTCTGGGATCTGTGTGGCTGGCCAGGCAGCCTCCCAGTCGGTTGCACTGGAACACTGTGCTGAGTAGAGCTTCAGTCCTCCAATATCCCAGTGGCTAGCTGGGGCACACTCCCAGACTATTGCGCTGGATCCTTGTGCTCTGTGGCCTGTGAGGCTGGCCGTGTTTCTCCCTGATGTACTTTGTTGGGTTGCTCTGGGATGCTGGGCTGGATAAATTTGTATCCTCCCTGCAGCTAGCAGGAGCACACCCCTGGAGCTTATTGCTGGGGTCTAGAACCTGGCTGTGTATAGTTCAGACCTGCAATGGAGGCTTCTAGCAAAGATGAACCCCTGGCATGTGGCGCTAGGGCCTCATGCCTGGCTGGGTGTAGTTCAGAATCTCCATGACCCAAGTGGCTAGGTGGAGCACACCATGGAGTGTGGCACCACTGGGACCTTGTATCTGTCTGTGAGGAGTTCAGAACCTCTGGAACACTGGGCAAGCCAGAGTGCACCTGCGGTGTATGGTACCAGGGCCTTGCTTCTGGCGGGGTGGAGTTCGCAACCTCTAGGACCTGCTGCATGGCTGCACCCCTGAACAATGGTGCTGGTGCTCTGTGCTCCAATGGGCAGAGCTCAAATTCTCCAAGGTCCTGCAGCTATGCTGGTTGCTCCCCGATGAGCAGCTCTGGGGCTCTGGGCTGGACTGCACTCAGTACCTCGGTGTCCTGTGAGGCTGACTGGCATTCCCCTGATGAATTGCACTGGGACACTGAGCTCAGAGCTGGGATCCTCTGTGCAGCTACAGAGCACTCACTCCCAGAGGGTGGTGCTGGGATCTTCCACTTGGCTGCAAGATCCCAGTTGTTGAGTCTTTGAAGTACTTCCTGTGTGGTGTGTGTTCTGTTCATGAACTCTTTGCCTCCCCCTATGACTTCAGGATTTCTACCTACCTTGTCTTTCAGTAGATTTAGTTTTTCTGTTTCAATATTTAGATCTTTAATCTGTTTTGATCATAGTTTAGTGCATGGTGATCAACATGGGTCTAGTTTCAGTCTTAAACATGTGGAAAGCCAATTTTTCGAGCACTGTTTATTAAAGAGACTATTTTTCTTCCATTGAACTTGATTAGCCCCTTTATCAAAGATAAGGTGGCTAAGTGTCTTTGTAGTTGTGTTTGCATCTTCTAAGGGTGTGGCCAGTCACCTGAGTTCCTCCTGCAGGGCCTGCTTGGTGAGTCCTATATTCTTCCTAGGCTGACTAGCCTAGGAGCATTGATGTAAGTCACTCTTAGTTCCTATTACTACTACAGCTTCAGGGTGATCCAGGCCACCAGATCTACCTGGCTACAGTGTGCACCTTAGCTGGGACCCTACTATGTCACTGGGTGTCTCATAGGCTGTATTGGGTAATACTATGTACCCCCAAGTCCTCATATTTTTGATGGGGCTAAGTCTGGTGCTTGCTTGTGCTCGGTTTGCTGTACCCGCCCAGGGGTGGAGCTGACATACAGTGTAAGGGAAGGCGGGTCTTCTGCTTCCACCTCTCTCTTGCCAGCATGCCTTGCTGCTCATGGCTGCCATGAATGGCAGCCCTGCCACGCCACTTTGCATTGGAGCCAACTTAAGTATGGACTGAAACTCTCGAGAAACTGTAAGACTAAACCTTTCCTTCCCTAATTTTGGGCATCAGGTATTTTGTCTCAGCAATAAGCAAAAAGTAACTAAGACATAGGCCCTTTTGATTTCCTCCATGTTGGGGGAGGCCTTGTTGGCACTCTCCTCAACCCACCTGGTGTTCTCTGTATGGAAGAAGGACCCAGCCACACTCTTGCCAGACTCGCCAAAGCCTACAGCTGGGGAAGGAGTTTACTGTTGCTGTCGGGAAACTCACCACAGTGTCACAAGCCCACTGAGGTCCTCTGTGTGGGTGAGGGGTTGTGGAGGCTCCCACCACCCACCAAGTTTCTGCAGGTGGTGAAAGTGGTTGCTAATTGTCCACAGGCTGTTGTGGTCTTTTGGGTGGAGCGGGAGGGTGACCAATGATCCTGCTGGTCTCCAAGGTCACGGGGCAAGGAGAAGGGGAGACCAGTGATTCTGCTGGCCCCCTAGGTCCGTGGGACAAGGGGGGAAGCTGACTATCCTGGTAGCCCCTAGGTCCGTGGAGCAAAAAGGGAGTGAGGATGATGGACCTGCCAGCCCCTAGGTCCAAGGAGCAAGGAAGAGAGCAGGGCTGATGATCCTGGTGGGCCATAGGTCTGAGGAGCGAGGAGGGGTCAGGGCTGAAGATCCGGTTCCTGGAGGGAGGAGGGGGCGGTGCTGACGATCCTGGCATCCCCTAGGTCCTGGAACAAGGAGGGGAGCAGGGCCATCTTTTTGCAGTGCTCCTCTATTTTTTTAACTATGTCTTCTTTAGATGTGTTCAACATTTCTTTTATTACATTTATCATTTCTTCTTTTACCTGGGAGATTATTTCTGATCTGAGTTCCTTTACACCTTCATGGAGTTGTTTCTTTACTTCCATTGTTATCATATCAGAAGTTTCAGGTGTATGTCTTACACTTTCTTCTATGTTCATGTCTCCTAGGCTTGGTTGGGATGGGCTAGAGGTTTGAGATTGCATTTTGCTCTTTCATTTTGTCATTTTCCTGTATTTCCCAGGTCCCTATTGGCACTTGAAGGCCTCTCAAGTGGAGGGACTATGCTGGGCGAACCTTCAGCACACCCCATGTGACACTTTGAAGTTCCCCAGTTGCTTGAGTTTGCTGGGCAGGGCTCTACTGGGTTCTGAGTGATGTACAAAGCCTAAACAGCTAGATTGAGTGCACTGTGTGGGCCTATAGCTCATACCACACAGCAAGGCTCCCCAGCTGCTTGGGGTCACTGGGCAGGGCCCTACCAGGTCCTAATAGAGGTACTGAGGTTGCACAGCTAGCTGGAGTTCACTGTGCAGGATTTGAGCTCATGCCACTCAGCACAGGAGGGTTCCCTCTCAGCACAGGAGGGTCCCCTGACACTCAGGTTCTCTGGGCGGGGCCCATCTGGGACCTGAGCCACTTCCTAAAGGTCCTAGATGTTTGTAGACACTGGGCAGAGCCCTACCAAGTTCTGAGCGAGGTGACGAAGCTGCACTGCTAGGTAGATTTCACTGTGCAGGCCTTCAGCATGCACAACTCAACACCTCTGTTTTGCTTTTTTTTTTTTTTTTTTTTTTTTTGCATGGTGGTACTAGAGATGAAAATCCAGACCTCCTGCACATGGTAAGCAAGTGCTCTTTCACTGAGCTACATCCCCAGCTCTGGTTGGCTTTGAAGGATGGACAACTTTCACCCTCCCTTCTCAAAATTACCAGCAGCTCCAGGCGCATAGTCACCTAAAAAACAGAAAAAGAGTATATAAAAAGAATGCAGAGTGGAAATGAAGTGTTTTTCAAGGCACCAGGAAAGTTGGCAGGTGGGCTGCGTAGTTGCAAAGGTTAACCAAGCAATATGCCAGGCAGTAAACCAAAGGGTCTTCCTCAACCTTCTCCCACCTTTTGACAAGCAAATAAGAGGTAACTTGGCTGGTGTAAGTCCAGCACAGAGGTGAGAAACTCTTCCACACAGTAGTGACAGTACCCAGCCTCCTCAGATCTGGCACATTTCAGTAGCTGCTGACGTGTTGATGCCTGCTGAAACACGATGTGGGAAGAAGAATGAATGTGGGCAAGCTCAGCTAGCCACTCAGAAGGAAATGATCTCATTTCTCCTGCTGGGCACCCCCCAGCTGATGGTAAATAGAGTAAGGCAGGGTAGCATTTAAATTCCATCATTATTTTTTTTTCTCAAAACCCACAGATTTACAGATGATGGCTTCAGCTGTCTCTTAAACTCGTTATCATAGCCATTGCCAGAAAAGGGGAAATATTCAGAAACACTGCCTTGGCTAGAATTTTATTTTCTTGTTCCTCTTTCAGGATATTTCCATTTTTTTTTCAAATATACAGGGGTGGCCTTTGGCACTTGTGATGGTCTAATGTGCTGGTTGGTTGGAAGTCATGAATATGGGGGCCTTTAATCCATAATCTCTCTCCCAGCATAATTTGTCTATGAGATTCCTTTCCTGTCCTGCCAGAGGGGAGAAGAGCTATAATTTATGATCCTGTGATCTTCAACATGGCTTCTGGCACAGTGAGTAAGTTCTTTGTTCTTTTAGGACAGAACTGTCACTCATCACTAAACAGCCCTTTATTTTTTCCCCGAACACTGACTCATAGAATCATAGATTCTCAGGGATGGAAGGAAGCTGAAAGGTCGTCTAATCCAACCCCTTATTAGTTGACTCCAGGCAGTGCCTAGACATGGTGAATTATTTCATGCCCCCAAATAAGTTAAATTTAGTGAAATTAAAAGGATGATTTGTGAGGCTCAGAGATGGAACACCTCCAAAATGACTTTAAAGAGTTGTGTGTGCTTAAAGGTATGATGAAGATAAAAGGCATATTTAATGACATCTTCGTTTCTGAGAGAATTAATGAGGTACAAAACCAAATTCTAAACTGAGAGGATCCTGCTTATATGTTAATAGTGATAATAATGATGATGATGATGATAGGTAAGAGAAGCTAGTTAAGATTTTCTGAACACTTGCTATGTGTCTGTGAAGCAAAGTTATTTACATCAATTATATGATTGCTTAATCATCAGTTTGGGGAAGACATTAGCCCCAATTTACAGACTGTAAAACTGAGGTTTTATCAAGTTTAGAGTAGCTTGTCAAATACACGTTAAGTGGAAGAGCTAATATTAGGACTCGGGATTATTTAAACCTTTGCCACTGGGTCATATTATCCTATTAATCTCAAACAAAGACAGTTACTGTAGAAAATAGCTGCTGATTTTATCCTCAACTGCAGGGCTGGTGAGTAGGATATGCTTCATAATATTTTCCCTGGACCCCTTGAGATCGCTTTCAATATACGCCCTCATTTTGAGCTGAGGAAGAAATATTTTTTACTTCTATCCCTTCACACTAAGGATGTTTTGGTTTCAGCCAAGTGCAAGAGAAATGTTTCCCAGAACTTTGAAATGTCTTAGTCATCTTACTGGGGCATTTGGAGCAGGTGATAGGTTTAAAGGGAAAAAGAGCAGTCTCTAATCCTGGACAGCTGGTTTGAGAGCAATGAAAGTCCTACCCTGACCCAAGGAATAAGGACCTTTCATACAAGCTCTCTGTCCAGCTAGTCAAAATCTACAAATCCATCAAATAGAAGTTTTTGTCTTATGTCTCAAAGGCAAGTTTTCTTATTAACTGTCATCCTCTCAATACTATATTTTTTTAAAATCTGGGTTGCTATTCTGTGGTTAAATAGCAAAAGAAGAGTAAGAATAGCATAAAAGTAAGTAACCAGAGTCGCTTGTAAAATAAACCATGCTTTTGTTTCCCATTCATGCTTTACCAAGTGCTCTCTCATTCTTTATTGTATTTGATTGTTCCAACAACCCTGTGAGTAGGCAACAATTTCCCCAATTTTGGGAGAAAGAATACTGCAACAGAGTTTAAGAGAATCATTCAAAGTTTCATAATGAAATGGTGAAAAAAGCAGGACCAGGACCTAGGACTCTTTTGGTTTTCCTCTCTCCACATTGGAGAGTTTTATAATGATGCTTATCATGTTCACAATTTTTCAACCATCATAAGGTATCTCTAATAATTTTATTATCATCCTTAGGTCTTAAATAGCTTTGTGATAAAATGTACATTTTTATCTTCATGGAAAGTAGTATATGTCAAAGTATTAATAGATAGAATATTTACTGGAGTTTCCTGAACCTAATTTTTTTATTTTGATATTATTTTTGGTGCTGGGAATTCTAGATGCTATTTTGGAAAATTCAATATATTGTCACTGTCCTTACTAAAAGTTAGCCCAGCAATAATATTTAATGAACCTGGAAATGTAATTGGTTGTGTGTTTGGAAAGACCAGGCCAAAATAACACTTAGTAGTATCTACTGCATGCTTCTATTTCATGTGCATTTTTTCATTTAATTCTCTCCCATACCAAAAAAAGGGATGGTATCACTATTGTCTCACTTTGCATTTTAAAAATTGACTCTTTCTGGGGGTGTAGCTCAGGAGTAGTGCATCCAATGAAAAGGCAGTCTTGTAAAAACAGTATGGTATGTTTTCGTCTCCCTTATTCACCAAATTTGGCACCATGATACTTCTGGCTTTTCCCCAAAGTCAAAATGAGTATGAAGGGCAAACATTTTTTTTTCAAATTTTAATTTTTATTAGTACCTGTTTGCAGTACACAATGGTTACATTCATCATGGGGTGTTAGTACATGTACGTAACACATCTTAGTTCTTCTTATGTCCCCTTTCTCACCCACCCCATTTCATCCCTTGAAAGGTAAATATTTTGAATTAATTCAGGACATTGAAACATGCAGAACAGCACAAAGACACACATGAAAGAGGATATCCAGACCTGCTTTAGAAAATAGCAAGAACAATGAGATAAGTGTGCTCAAAGTAGGGGAGCATTTTGAGGGGGATTCATGGCAATTTGGCTTTTACTATAATTTTTTTTTATTTTAGGCATTCACTGTAGTTTTTGCTTATACCTTATATGCATGCAAACTCACAATCATAAACTCATGTCCAATGAGAAACATTACTCTTACTCTTGCAGTTACTGACTGGTGTGAGGGATGGGAACATTTTTGATATACTAAGAAGCTCTTAGTGAAGACAGAAGTCATTAAATCAGTAAGGTTATAAACAAAAGTGTCAACTGGGACACACTTTAATTTGCTGGCCATCATCATGTTAGCCACTTTATAAAGCTGAGACCTGACATATATAATTTCTATCTTGTATTTGTTTTGGAAATTTTATAGAAGAAAAAATTAAAATAATGATGTGATGAATGCTATATAATGGCACATGAGTTATGTTATCAAAAAATTTAGAAGATCAAATATATACAGACAGGTATCAATTTGAATTCTAATTCTGTTGCTTCTTGGCTCTGTGATGTTAAGATACTTGACATCTTAGAGACTCCGTTGACTAGCTCTTAAAATGCAAATAGTCATAATTACTTCACAGTATTGTTGTAAACTTCCAATGAATTTAAATGTGATAAGCATCTAATCCTGTACTTAGCATGCAGGAGTAACTCAATATCTGTCAGTGCCCTTTGCCTTTCTTCTGAGAGTCATTAATGGAAAATAAAATCCACATATCTGGGACTTCTAAAATCTAAAATATGGTTATGATTAATAGTTTAATACTATAGCACCATTTCTGATATTTATATAGTTGTGGTCACCCCAGATCCTGTGCAAAAACTCACTCACATAAAATGGATTGCTTTGTGGCTGATTTAATAAGATTTATACAAAATTATTCCTTCATTTTAATATGTTTAGTCTTCTTTTCTTTTCTTGGCAGAGTTGTCTAAATGACAATTAGAAAACTAGAAAGACATGGGAAAGTAAGTTATCCAAGTTGACAACCAGAACTGTTTGGCCTACTTTATAACAACTGGCAAATTAACCTCCACACACTCTGATAATACTGCAGAATTAAAGGAGCAACTGTCTGTGCTTCCATGCAGCTGTCTAGTTCGCTAATGCACATTCCTAAAATACAATTTTTTTTAAAAAACCACACACTCACACACACATACTAATTGTCTCTTTCCTTTCAACAATCCAGCTACTCAGCCCTTCTTGAAACCCATTTTGGTCAACACTGTGCTGACCAAGAAGTGTCTGGAGATGGGAGGATGGAGAAAGCATGTATTGTTTATTGAACATCAGAAAACACTTCCTTCAAGGGACCTAAGGCATATGTAAGTGCTATCATAAGAGCCACATTTTAAAGAGCTGAAGTCATCGCAAACACCGCCTTAAAAGTGTGCTAATGCCAAAATCTATCTTCAACAGTATTTCCAGATCTGCTTTTTTTTAAAGCTAGTTTTTTTTCAAACTATAAATCAAAAGAGAATAAGCAAAGTTTCAGCAGTTCACTTCCATGCATTGCTCCCCTTCTACTTGGTACTCAATTTCTTAGGCAGGTTACATTTTGGGGCTACAAGAAGGAAAACAGAGATGGGGAAGACAAACAAGGCCATGAATTCAGTAAAAAGGTCAGCACACAGATATAATAATCAGATAAAATGGAGGGAAAGAGAAGTTTCTTACAATTGACTTATAGTCAAATTTTTTTTAGAAAACCTCCATCTTACTATTGAATGTCCTGCATTCAGAATGAGAATTCTATAAAGTCTAAAAATAGACACATTTAATTACCTGAGAAACCCCAATTTTAACTTGGCTTTAACAACAAAAAGAAATTTTGTGTTCAAATTCGGAAAGGAACACATACACAAATCAAACATAAAAACCTCTTTCAGGTAAGGATGGAAGTTTCATATAAAGGACACATGAAAATCTTTTCACACAGTTGCCCTTTACTAGGCAATTCTACTAATTTTGTAAAACATCAAGTGAAGGTTAACTGAAAATGGAGTCACTGGCCATTGGATTTTAAAGAAACAAAAGGGCTAATCAGGAATGCTTTTTATTGGTAAGAATCATTCAGGTGAACATTGTGCTTGATAATTGTTCAGACAAGACAGGCTGTATAAATCAAAAACCCTGTTCTCCTACCATGAGGCTACCACTTCATTGTTTGAAAATAAAAAGACCTCTGTACACTGAACAGAGGCAATATACTCAGATAGGACATTACTAGGAATCCGAACCATAGAAATCTGTTCCTTTGTGGGAAACAGTAGCAATTTCCAGAGTGGTAAGTCTGTGAACACAGACAGCCTTGATTCGCACTCTCTCCCTGCCTGCACCTGTTGTCTCCAAACCTGAGGGACCACATACCACCTCCTTTTCATAGGCTCCTGCTTGACACTGTTGGGCATATCAAGTTTATCCTGGCAAAATTCATATTTAATTCTAGATTAAAATCAGAGAATGTTAGAGGAGGAAGTTACTATATACAAGATGCTGGTGCCTTAGCTATAACCTGACCAATTACTTTGGTGGTCATTTTTTTGAAATTTTATTTATTTATTTATTTATTTATTTATTTATTTAGCAGCACCAGGGATGGAACTCACAAGCTTGCGCCTGCCAGACAGGTACTTAAGCCACTAAGCCAAACTTCTGGCCCAGTTTTTTGAGGCAGGGTTGCACTATATAGCTCAGGCTGGCCTTGCAAGCCGGCCTCGAACTCACAACTCTCCACCTACCTCAGCCTCCCAAGTGCTGGGATTAAAGGCGTGTGCCACCGTGCTTGGCTTGATGATCATTTATGAAAACATTATTTTTAGTCCTTTTAGGTAATGAGGGGTGGTTGGATTTTTTGGGAGGGATGCAGGGGATGGAACACAGTCTCACATGTACTAGGCAAGTGCTGTACTGCTGAGCCACACCCCCAGCCTAAAAGGAAATACTTTTCAATTTTTCTTACTCTTCTGTTTTTATGGTCCATCCAATCGCCCATGTATATTTATACCTGAGATAAGAAAAACTCAGAAGAAAAGTAAGTGTTAAGAGAGGCTAGAGACAGTCTAGAGGTTTGGTGGAATGAATGAAAAGGAAAGAAACTGAGGTATTTTGAAATATTGTTTTTCACCAGTCAGAACCACAGGATAAATGTTGCTGATTTGAAAATGGCTAAGCACTGTGCATACTTCCATCTTATCAGTTCAAAATTGCCTCAGGGTTGAATTGTATGATGTCTAAGGATGTCTAGCTGTTCCCTCAGTTACAATTATTTCCTGTAATGTCAGTTTTTCTAGTGTCTGTATTTTTCCCGGATTTAATGAGAAGTGAGATTAACCCAAACAACAGTGCGGAATCCATAATGCCCAATATAGTTCAAGGTTGCTTAATCAAAAGGTTAAAGAGTAAAAAAAATATACCAACACAATTTAGTGTAAAACAAAATACAGTAACATCCTATTTAACCAATTATCCCACATGTAGCCATATACAGAAAGGCCTATAATTTCTCTCAATAGTACAAAATGTGGCATCTTAAGCAAAAGATAAATAAATAAATAAACAAAAAGCAGGTTGGAAGAGATCTATAGCTGGGCATGAAAATACATGCAGATAGCAGAAGTGGGTAATGTGCAAATACTTAAGATCCAAGCTGAGCACATTATGATTAATTAGTGAGAGGGGCAACAGTCAGTCCTCAAGATTAGCAGGACATCACTTTGTAGTACATGGCATGATAACTATATTCATAGTGTTGCTTGCACCCCCTTGGGTATTCTACTCCTCCACAGTTGTCAAATACCACTGGAAGCATTTCCTTCTATCTACACCAAGTATTAATGGAGTACATGCACTGAAGCATATTCCCTTCTATAAAACCTATAAATATGTTAAGGCAATCTTCCATGACTGCCTTGTCACTCAATAATAGTTCAAAAGCTAAGGTGTGGCTCAATGATAGAGCAAGTGCTGAGCATGAGCAAGGCCTTGAGTTCTATCCCCAGCACTGAAAAAAAAAACATAAAAACAAAATACCCAGGCCAAGTCTCTTTTCGTGTTCTCATGGTACCCTGAAGTTTCTTTCAAACAACTCATCAAAACTGTGAAGTATCTGGACGTGGTGGTATATGCTTCTAATCCCAGCATTTGGGAGGCTGAGGCAGGAGGACCAACCACCATGAGTTCGAGGCTACTCTGAACTGCATGATGAAACCCTGTTTAAAAAAAAAGATAAAGAAAAAACTGTAATGAAAAAAGTACTCATGTAATTATTTTTGTTAATCCACATGTTCACTGATTGCACATATATTCATCTACTCTGAGTCATGTACTGTGCTGGCATTGGGATATGGTAGTGAACTCAAAAGACTTTGGCTCTATTCTCATGAAGCGTAAGAAACTAAGACTAACTTAACAACTCATTACCTAGCCACATTTGTTTAATGAAAACGTTCAAGATTGTAAGCACAGGGTGCTAGGAAACAAGGGTGTAATCATCAGGCTCAGATGACAACACCCATGTTCCTTCCCTTGCCAAGGAAAAAGATCTGAGCTGCCTTTCCCAAGTTTTAAGCATTCAATAGGTAAAGAAAGTAAGATCACTGAGGATTCTGACAAAGAAAAGGGTGTTTTGAATCTGAAACTTTCTGGCCCTGACTTGCTGAACTTTCAGATTCTCAAAATTGAGCCTGGGCTTCAGGGGACTTAACAACAGTAGTTTTTCAGGACTCTTAGAACCTTAGAACCCAAAGAATGCAGACTCAACAGCTACACACAACAGGTACAGGGAGAATAAGCGTGAGCTCCTGTGATGGACTGAATGTTTCTGTCCCTTCTAAATTCATATATTCATAATCCTAACCTTGATGCTGTTTGAAGGTGGGACTTTTGGGAGGTGATTGGATCTTGAGGACAGAACTCTCATGAGTGAAATTAGTGTCCTTATAAAAAAGACTCCTTGCCCCTTCTGCCATGTGAGAACACAATGAGAAGGTGCTACCCATGAACCAGGCAATGGGCCCTCACCAGAAATCAAATCTGCAGGTGCTTTGCCTTATGACTTACTAGCAACTGCAGTTGTAAGAGATAAATCCATGGTTTATAAACCACCCAGTTTATTGTATTCTCTTATAGCAGACCAAAGGAACTTCTGTAGCTTCCAAGAAAAAAATTGAGGGTAAATCCCAGAGCATTTGAGGCTTTGTTCTGAAGTTTTCCAGGAGTGGCTTTCATCTCTTGGCAATTCATTATATAGCAGTAGGTAACATGGAGAAAGGTGAACTGCTTAGCATCACCCCTAATTAAAGTATTAATTTGACAACTTTTTTGTAGCATCGGGGATTAAACCTAGGCGCTAAATCCCCAGTCCTTTTTTATTTTTTATTTTGACACACAGTCTTGCTAAATTACTAAATTAACTAGGCTGGGTTCAAACTTAGAAATTTCATGCCCCAGCCTCCTGAAGTGCAGAAATTGTAGGTATACTTGTAGCTATACTTGGTTTAACATTCTTACATTCTTGATCACACATAAATGAACACTGCAGAGACTGGAGGGAAGGACAGTAGCACAGTAGGGTCCTGACAAGGGTACATAGGATGGACAGGTGGGACTAGCTGCATGGAAAAGCCCAAAGCAGCAATAACAATATGAGCCAACAGGTGCAGAATGCAGGAAAAAGCCTATGAACACACACCTTTGAAGGGCGGAGTAAGCAGAGACCATCAATGTGAAATTGTCTAAAGCAGCAGCCAGGAGCCAACAGTTAGACTCTGGAGAACTCCACCAACAGAACATCAGTCCCAGCCCTCACATCCAAAGGCCAAAATCAGCAACATACCCAGCACAATTCTCATGGCAAAGTTGGCTGGAGTACACAGCACATTTCTGGGATCTGACATGGACATTATTATCACAGAAGTGTAAACACTGGAGATATTCTACTACCTTTATCCTCCATTGTTTGTCTGATTGACTATCCTGTCTGGTTGAATGTCACCTGGTTTTATTTTGTATTTTATGATTATTTATGTTAAGGGTTTTTTTTCTTTTCTTTCTTTTTCATTCTCTTTCTTTTCCTTCTTTTTTTCACTGTTTATGTTTCTTACTTTTATTTTTTGTTTTCTTCTACTGATTTTCTTTCTCTCTTTCCTCAGCTACTTCTTAAATTTAAACTTTCATGTGAGTAAACATTGTCTCTTCCTTTTCTGATTACTCCTTCGCATTCTGTGTCATTCTTTCCCTCCTGTGTCCTCCGGTTTCCCAAAACTTGGGTGATCATCCTTTGACTACCAGTCTTGACTCTACTATATTTGCCTCATTTGTCCCTTTGTCCTGTCCCCTACCCATCTTACTATCCCTCCCCCGAGAAGGATAAAATCACTCCACTAAGGGGAACATCACTGTAGAAAAGTAGATGGTATATGTTTATTTTGTTGTATAACTTTAAAGTTTGATCATGTGGTTGGTGGTAGCAGGATAATGGTTAATTATAGTCTGTCAGTAGTTAAACTGTACTTGAATTTATTGTTATTATTAATTGTACTACTGTAGCCAGGATGTCATACGTGTTATAATCACTTTTTCTTCCTTGTATAATAACACTGTGATTGTACAGGGTCATAATTATCAGCACAGCCCATTATCAAAGGTTTGGTCACTGAGCCAAATAGTAACTTTGCATCCTCTACAAATTAGGAAGTTAGATTCTTGGGCTAGCCATAAAGAACCTCCTACATCTAGAGGACATTCCTGAAGAACAGACATTTCCTAGGGAAGCCTCATACTAGTGATAAATCTGTCTATCATAAGAAATTAGCAAGCATCAACTTAGAAAAAAATGAAAAAGAAAAAATAGACAATGACAAGGCATAGAAGCAAAATGCAAACCCCAAACCCCTGGCCTACCTAGGACAATCCCGAAGCACAATGAGATAGATGAAACTGGAAGTCAAACACAAAAAAATTCTGAAATGATAGCAACAGAAGTGAAAAAGCAAGTGGAAAAAGCTATATAGAAAATAATCTCTCAGGTATGAAAAGAAATGATGCATAAAATCAAAGATACTAGAGAAGACACAGATAAAAAACTAGATGAGTTTAGAAAAATAATGAAAACAAAAATACCCAACATAGGAAAGAAATAGAATCCATGACACAAACCCAAACAGAAATTCAAGAGATTAAAACCTCCATTGAAATTATATGCAATAAAAAAGAAATTTTATGCAATAGATTGAACGAAGGAGAGGATAGAATATCAGATCTTGAAGACAGAATTGCAGGTAGTGATCATGAAAAAGGAATATATCCTAAAAATAGCAAGAGACCATGAAAAATCAACCCAACAGCTACAAAATGAGGCAAAGAAGAATAACATAAGATTAGGGTCAATGAGAAAGTTGGAGACAGCAAATGTGCCATAAAAAACTCTTCACACAAATACTGGCAGAAAACTTCCCAAGCATGGATAAAGAATTTGACATACAAATAAATAAAGCATATAGAACTTTGAACAACCGTGACCAAAATAAAACTCCACCAAGATACATAATTATGAAGATTCCATAATTCAGCACAAGAACAGAATATTCAAAACTGTTAGAGAAAGGAAACAGATCACATATCAAGGAAAGCCCATCAGAATCACGACAGACTTCTCAACACAAACCATCAAGTGAAGAAGAGGTTGGAGTGAAGTATTTCAAGCCCTGAAAGAAAACAACTTCCAACCCAGACTGATGCAACCTGAAAAGCTACCTTTAAAAATTAATGAAGAAATAAGGTATTTCCATGACAAACAGCAACTGAAAAATTTCGTGACCACCAAACCAACATTATAAAGAGTACTGAAAGATATTCCAGACAGAGATAAAAATGACCACAATTCCAAGAACAACAGAAAGCACCAGGCAGGACAAGCAATTAAAAAGAGGAGGAAATTGGGGAACCAACAGCAGTAAAATGTCATGACAAAGATAAGCCAATACATATCACTTATTACCATCAATCTAAATGGCCTCAATTCACCAATCAAAAGAAATAGACTGGCAGATTGGATCAAGAAAGAATATCCAACAATATGCTGTATGTAGGAAGCACATTTAACTCAAAAAAGAAATTCATAGGCTAAAAATCAAAGGATAAAAAAAATCCTCCAAGCAACAGGAACCCATTAAAAAGCAGGGGTAGCTATTCTGTTTGCAAACAATATAAAGTTCAAACAAAGAATGATCAAAAGAGATAAAGAAAGTCACTACATGCTTGTTAGGGGAAAACTTCAAGAGGAAGAGATAACAGTCATAAATATGTGTGCATCAAATACGAGAACAGTCAACTATATAAGACAGTTTTTAATAGACATGAAAACTCAAACAAACAATAACACAGTTGTGATGCAGGACCTTAATACTTCATTGTCACAATGAGATAGAGCAACTAGATTAAAAAATCAGCAAAGAAATATCAGAACTGAACCAAACCAGTGAACAAATCGATGTGGTAAATATTTACAGAGTATTACACCAAAAACATCAGAATATACATTCTTCTCAGCTGCACATGGGACATTCTCTAAAATAGATCATACACTAGCTCACAGAACATGCTTAAGTAAATGCAAAGGAACTGAAATTATCGCATGCTTATTATCTGACCATAGTCCAATGAAATTGCAAATTAATGGCAAAAGAAACAGCAAAGGCTCCATAAACACAGAAATTAAATAACACCCTCCTGAAAAACCAATGGGTCACAGAGGAAATTACAGAAGAAATTTATCAATATCTATAATCAAATGAAAATGCAAACACGACATACTGAAACATGTAGGATGCAATGACAGTGGTCCTAAGAGGAGAATTTATAGCAATGAATTCTTACATCAGGAAAACAGAGTGAGCACAAATAAACAATCTATTGCTACACCTAAAGCTTCTATAAAAAGAGCAAGTCAAGACCAAAGCCCATAAATGGGAGGAAATTATAAAGATCAGAGCAGAAATTAACACAATAGAGACTAAGAAAACAATACAAAGAATTAACAAATCGAAGAGTTGGTTCTTTTAAAGAATAAATAAAATCGATAAGCCACTAGCCACTCTTATTTTAAAAAGGAAAGGAAAAACTCAGATTCATGCAAAAAGGAATGAAAAGGGCAAAATCACTGTGGAAATATAGAAGACCCTATGGAAATTTAGATCATCAATACCTACTTTGAAAACCTTTACTCTCATACGTTTGATAACACAGAAGAAAGGGACAGATTGGTTGGTTCTTCATATATAAGAGAAAGAATTGTCTTTTTTTTTTTTTTTTTTTTTGTACCAGGGATCGAACTCACGACCTTGTGCTTGCCAGGCAGGCACATATGCCAAAATCCTGGCCCTTCCATTTTCTAATATTCTCTTCAATCTTCTTTTTCAGAGTACTGTAGTTTTCAGTGTAGAGGTCTTTTATATCTTTCATTAGATTAATTCCTAGGTATTTCTTTTGGATGTTATTGTGAAAGGTGTTATTTCTCAGATTTTTCTCAATGAGTTTGTTATTTGGGTACAGAAAGGCTACTGATTTTTTAGTGTTGACTTTGCATCTAGTTATGCTACTGAATTTGCTTCTTAAATGTACCAACTCTTTAGTGGAGTTCTTGGGGCCTTCTATGTAGAGTACCATGTCATCCATGCATAATGATAATTTAACTTCTACCTTTCCTATCTTTATTCCTTTTATTTCTCTCCCTTGTATAATTACTCTGGCTAATATTTTCAGGACTATATTGAATAGGAGTGGTGATAGTGGACAGTCTTGTCTTGTTCCTGATTTTAGAGAGAAAATTTTCAGTTTTTTTTCCATTTAATATGATGTTGGCTATTGCCTTGTCATATATGGCTTTTATTAGATTGAGATAAAGAGCATCTATTCCAATTTTCTGCAGAATTTTATCATGAACGGGTGTTGGACTTTTTCAAAAGCTTTTTCTGCGTCTATCGAGATGATCATGTGGTTTTTGTCCTTGACTTGATTCTGTTAATATGATGTATTACATTTACTGATTTATGTAAACTGAACCATTCTTGCATCCCTGGGATGAATCCCACTTGGTCATGGTGTATAATCTGCTTGATGATTTGCTGCAGTCTCTTTGTCAGTATTTTATTGAGGAATTTTGCACCTATGTTCATTAGAGAGATTGGCCTGTAATTTTCTTAGTTGGATCCTTCTCCGGTTGTGATATCTGGGTAATGCTTGCTTCTAGGAACCATTTTGAGAGTATTTCTTCCCTTTCAATTCATTAAAGAATTTGAGAAGTAGTGGTATTGTCTTCTCTAAATTTCTTGTAGAATTCTTCAGTGAATTCGTCAGGGCCTGGGCTTTTCTTTGTTGGTAGGTTCTTAATTGCATCTTCAATTTCATCGATTGATATTGGTTTATTTAGGATTTTTATATCTTATTTGTTCAGCTTTGGTAATTCATATATATCTAGGAATCTGTCCTTTTCTTCTGCATTTTTGATATTATTAGAATACAAGTTTTCAAAGTAGGTATAAATAATCTTCTGGATTTCTTCAGGGTCCATGGTGATATAACCCTTTTCATTCCTAATTGCATAGATTTGAGTCTTTTCTTTCCTTTTTCTGATAAGACTGGATAAGGGAGTGTTGATTTTTTTTAATCTTTCGAAGAACCAACTCTTCAATTCATTGATTCTTTGTACTGTTTTTTTAGTCTCCAATGTGTTAATTTCTGCTCTGATCTTTATGATTTCCTCCCTTGTATGAGCTTTTGGTTTAGCCTGCTCTTCTTTTTCTAGAAGTTTGAGGTTCAACATTAAGTTGTTTATATGCACTTGCTCTGCTTTCCTGACATAGGTATTTACTGCTATAAATTTCCCTCTTAAGCCTGCTTTCACTGTCTCCCATGAGTTCTGGTATGTTGTATTGTTGTTATCATTCAACTGTAAAAACTGTTCAATTTCTTCTTTAATTTTATCTGTGACCCATTGGTTGTTCATGAGGGTGCTATTTAAGTCAACTCTGATTCTGATGAGCTTTCCTTTACAGATGATTTGTTTCTTTTCCCTAACAACTTTTAAGATTGTATTCTTGTGTTGAATTTCTGGAATCTTGCCTATGATATCCCTGGTTGTAGATTTTTTTGATCATGTCTAATTGGAGTTCTATATGCCTCACTGGTCTATACATCAAATTCTTTTTCTCTACCAGGGAAATTTTCTCCCTTGACATTTGTGAATATTTTTTGAAAATCATTTGTGGTATCTCCTGCTTTTTCATTGACTCCAATCAATCATAGGCTGGGGGATGCATGCCAGATTCCACATGAGTAGACTTGTGAAAATATATTTCCTCTCCAACCACCCAGACAAAGCAGTACTTTGATTTATGCAGCCCATGATGGAACAACAAAAGTATTTCTATAATTACTTTTATATGCATTTGTTTGTCTCACCAAGAATATTATAAGATCCTTGAGAATTTCCTGTCCCCTCTCATTCCCTCACACCATATAGAATGTAGTGGAGGAATGAAGGCTATAGATGATAATGCTGACCTGTAAACATTCATTAATTTGTTATAGAAACCTGGAAATCAGCTAAGTGCCTTTGCATGCATTATCTCATTAAATTCTGTTAATAGCCCAATGAAGTAGTTGCTATCTAAACCAGTAAATAGGTTTTCACCAAATCTGCAGGCATCTTGATCTTGGACTTCTCAGCATTCAGAACTGTGAAGAATAATTTTCTGTTGTTAATAATCTGCTCATTTTATGATAATTTGTTACAGCAGCCTGAATGGATTAAGATTATTAGGAAAAGTAGGAATCCTCACCCTCACTAAAATGGGGCATTTCGAATTCAACATTTTAATACTGAGAATGATGAAACCACAATCAAATACTGTTCCAAGAGAGATCCTAGAGTATCTAAACTTATAATTTCTCTTGGGTTACATAATAAGTCAGTATAAAGCATTTGCATTTTTATTCAAGTCATAATATTCATTATTAGTTTTTGAAAGCAGTACAAAATAAAGGTGAAAAGAGTGATAGCTACATTTGATAATAAAAACCTGCTGTAGACAAAAAACTAAAAATAATATCTTTTCACTGAAAAATCTGCAAATTCTGACCTGATAAATTAAATTTTTACAATTTGTCAAAGAAACAAACTGAAAACTGGGTAAAAATACACTAGGTAAAATAGGGCAGCTGCAAATTAAATAAGAAATGAACTTTTGCAAACTATAAATATATTAAGTATGCCCCAAGCAAATTAGACTGAGTAAAAATGATAGCTGTAAAATCAAAACCATATTAAAGCAAAATAAATTTCATTATAATATTCATAAAGAGCTAAATTGATTCTGATAAAAATAATTTAAGCAAATTAAAAGTGAAAATGGAAAAATTCTCAATATTCTAACTTTAATGCATAGAAAATTTGATGAGAAAATAAATGGACCGTGCGTTGTTCTCTCTGGAAAATCCTTTAATAAAGAAAATTAATTGATATCCTTATAATTAAAAGTGATTAAGGGAAAATTGTTTAAAAAGCATTGACCCTCAAGCCAGACTACCTGGGTGTGAATTCCATCTCTACCAATTCCTTAACTGCACTCTTCAATTGATACCTTAGCTTCTCTGTACTCCCAGTGACCTCACCTATAAAATGGGGATGAAAGTAATATTAGATTCTTCTTCTCCTTCTCCTCCTTCTCCTCCTTCTCCTCCTTCTTTTCCTTCTCTCCTTCTTCTCCTTCTTCTCCTTCTTCTCCTTCTTCTCCTTCTCCTTCTCCTTCTCCTTCTCCTTCTCCTTCTCCTTCTCCTTCTCCTTCTCCTTCTCCTTCTCCTTCTCCTTCTCCTTCTCCTTCTCCTTCTCCTTCTCCTTCTCCTTCTTCTTCTTCTTCTCCTTCTCCTCCTTCTCCTTCTCCTTCTCCTTCTCCTTCTCCTTCCCCTTCTTCTTCTTCTACTTCTTCTTCTTCTTCTTCCTCCTCCTCTTCTTCTGTTCTTCTTTTTCTCCTTCTTCTCCTTCTTTCTCTTTATTGCAATGCTAGGGATGGTACCCAGGGCCTAGCATTTGTTGGGCACTCTACCTGTAAACTATGTCCCAAGATCTAGTATTAGGTTCTTGTGAGGAGTCGATATGAGAGTATATTGAAAGCACTTAAAAGAGTGCCTGCCACAGACTAAGTGCTATGTATGCACTGGATGCTTATAGATTTTTCCAATTGATTTATTTCATGGTCTTGTGTTGCTTAGTACTGGATAATAACAAGATGCTATCAAATCATTATTATATGACTGCTGTTGAAAGAAGCAGTATTTTATCAATAACCAAAATCCTCAAATTTAATGTTTCAGATTATTTCAACTGTCAGAACTAGTTTGTTTTGCAATGAATTCACAGAAGTATGTTGGTAGTTGTTCAAGAAATTTCTGAATTGCTGAAATGTATTTTGTTTTCTATTGCTGGTTGCATGGGTAGTATTTACACAAAGGAGATGGTCTTTATTAAAACTGTATATGATTTAGGCACACACACATTCTCATATATATTTTCCGCTGATTTAAAATGGTGAGTCTGGACAATGTCCTATTAGATAATTCTGTATTCTGATCAGATTGATCCCTTTGTTTCTAAATAGATGTGGTGGATTAACTAATGGTCGAATTGTAACACTCAGTTAAACTGAATCAAGGTGGTTCCGGTTGTGGAAGGCTCACCTGAGGATTGTTACCAACAGCATAAAAAGAGAACTAGAGTGGGAGATAGTGTGCTGTTGATTCTCCTGGAAAAGACTGTGGCTTTCCTTATATGAACTTGGCTGTTCTTATCATCAGAGGAGCTAGGAACCTCGCCGTCACTGAGGATGGCTGCAGTTCTCTTCAGGTCAGCTCTGGTCCTTACCTTGCACATCACCTCCTGGCTCCAATGCAGATCGCTCAGCCTGGTGGCACACATCCTTCACCACTTGCACAGACTTTCCAGCTTCCCCCATTGAGCTTTTGGCCTTCCTAGTGCAGATTCTTGATACTAACTTGCATGAGACATTGTCGTGGGCTCTGCATCACCAGCTAGACTCACAGAGGGCATTGCCATGGGCTTTAGGTCTTCAGCTGGATTCATATAGGACATTGTCATGGGATCCAGGTCCTCAGCTGGATTCTTTGGGTGTCTGGTGTGTGGACAGATTTCCCACACTCTTGTGTTTGACTCTTTGGGTGAATATTATAAAATACTTCTATAAATTATGTGCTCTGTATTAAATTGTTTCCTTTGTAAACCCTGACTACAACAACAGAAATTATGTGTTTTATGCCTGGAGTGTAGTTCAGTGGTAGAACATTTGCCTAGCATATGTGAGCTTTAGGTTCCATTCTCAACATGGAAGAAAAATAAAAAGAAAAAGGAGGAGGAGAAGGAAAAGAAAAAGAAAGAGAAGGAATGGAAGGAAGGAAGGAAGGAAGGAAGAAAAGGAAGGAGAATGGGGAGGGGGAAGGAAAGGGGAAGGAGAAGGAAAGAAGGGGAAGGGAAAGGAAGGGAGTGTAACTACACAGCAAAACTCTTTCTCAAAAATACATACATAAATAAATGAAATAAAAGGAAAGAAAAAAGAAAAGAAAAAGCTCATCTCATGAACATCACTGTGCACGTAGTAATATGTACAATTTTATCTGTCAATTAAAAAAAAGAATGTGTTTTCATCGATAATTCATTCTGGATTAAGAATTTGATCTGTTTTCTGGTAAAGTATGCTTACAGTGGTAGTGATGGAGAACAGAAAATATCATCCCTTCATGACCAGTTTTATTTTAATACTCTTATGAAAATGTTCATATTTTTCCATTTTTTTGTGTCTCAGACCTATTTTTGCCCCCTTATATGCCTACCTTGCTCCCTTTCACCCTTTCCCTTTTTAGTGCCCCGTTTTCAAGTGTCAGTTCATTTTCTGTCTCCACCCTGCTCTACTAATCAAGATACTCTGAATTGACTGCACATTCTTTGCCATGACCATGGAATTGCAGACTTCATTGTTTGAAATGATGTCTGTGTCATGTGTTTATTTGATGCAGCGTTCTCAGCTCCACTTGCCCATTAAAATTATCTTGGGAGTTGTAAAATAGATGCAGCCTAGAGATTGGGAATTTTGAGAGTTCCTTAGGAGGTCTATCTTAATGTTCTGCCAGGGTTGAGAATCACACAATTAATCATGAATGTCAAACTCTCTTATAACAGAGAATAGTTTCCATTAGTAGCCCTTTCTAGTATACCTGAAAATTATGATGTTCCTTGAAGAACGCTACACAATATTGATTGATGCATTTGACTACTTCCTGCAAATTAATAAAAATTTTAGTAGCAAAGAAATAATTGTGATTTGAGTATAAAATTTAAAGTCATATCCTTTAGCACATATAAACAAGACAAACTTTTGGAAGAATCATTTTTGAATGGTTTCCAATTTGAAGATTTTCCCTCTAAAGATACTACATGAACAGCCATGAGCACTCACACACATTCTGGAGATGATAGTGCCATAGACACCAAGTATTTGGCTTCACTTAAATTTTGTGTAAGATAAACTTACTTTAGCTAGCAGTCAACATGGATGTGGATGGATTATTTATAATTTTAAAAGGGGGAGTTTATATAAAGAATACAAAAATAAAACACCATTTAATGAAACAGGTGTTCCCTTGAGAAGGGTTGTGGGGGTTGGGCTGGGGAGTGAAGCTTTATTTTTCAAAAAGCTTGGATAATCCAAAAACAACTGATCCCATTAAGGCTTAGTTTAATAGCCACTATAGATGGCTAATAAAAGTATACAACTATTCTTAAAAGTATCAAGCCATAAATTCTGTAGCACTGAGTCTATGTTTTGGAGAAAAAGCAAAAAATCCAAGAGTAAATTTTGGCTTTGGAAGTTTTTTACAGCAACAGCAGCAACAATATTATACACCCTGGGGACTAATTATCTGTCTTTCATTTCTTGGTCACAAATTACTTCTAAGCTTCATCTTTGTTTTAATCCCTTTTAACCGTAAATCCAAATATTAAAGTTGTATAAGTAACATATAAATGGTTAGAATGTTGAGCAATTTACCATACATACAGCCAATATTTAACTCATTTAAGCGATTAAAGCTTATAAAAGCAGATTATTTGTCATTCCTAGGTCCACTAAAATTACTTTCACCAAAGTGGTTTTAGAGAACATAGTTACTGAATTAGATACTGCTGAATTAGTAGTTTATACTCCCCCAAAGAGTATTTAGTAAGTCAGCACATCTGTAATTTCCATATTGCTGCTCTTATAAACAAAGACAGAGATAACAAGAGGCTACAATTTAATAGCTCTCTAGACAGTTATCTATTCTAGCTCATCATTGGGTGATATCTCTATGGAGATTCTTGACATCATGTTACTCAATACAGGAATGAAAAGATGATGACACCAGAAATAGTAGTAGTAAGGTCTCTGGGCTGTGTGACAGAAAACCTGGGCTCAATTTCTTTAGCAGGAATCTCTGTACTATAGATCTAGACTCAGAAAATCTTTATCATCAAAGTTGACAATCAAAAATCCTATTCGAATTAATAACTGTCAAGTCTCTTTAAAAAACACACAGATGGCTTTTTGACTGAAGGTTGCTTTGGCAAAGAGGTTAAGAACTCTAAATAAAGTACTGTGGCAAGAACAGTGACAAGATTGAGGAGGGAGCCCCAACATAAAATAGATTTGAGAGGCCTAAGCACTTTCACAGATGTTAGGTTTCTGTTGGCAGTGGAAAATATTTTCTAATAAGACTCATTTGGCTACCACTCAAATATCTATAGTAAGAGTTGGCAAACGTTTTCTGTAAATGGCCAGACAGTAAGTATCCGAAGATTTGTGCTTTAAGAGGTAAACAAGAGGATATGATGCACGTGTTTGCATAATGCGAGAACAAAATTGTATAAATTCAGTGTCTGACACTAGTGATCCAGGGTGAGTATCATTAAAAAGATTCATTCTCAGTCCTGAACACAGAAAAACATGTCAGAAAGACTGGGACAGTAGTTCTATGGGACAGTAATTCTGTGGGACAGCCTCTGCCTAGCATATGTAAAGCTTTGGATTTCATTCCCCACATGGCAACAAACAATAATGTTATCATTAGTAGGCCACTGAACCCTAGTGTCATAGGGCAAGTTATATATTCAGTATCTATTTTCTACTAAATTTCACAAAAATGTTAATAACTAACTCCAGGAGCATGTGATGCTCATCACTGACACCAATGGCTCAATAACACATGAGAGATGAAAATACTGCCTTCAAAGTACCTGCTGCTTATATAATACAATGAATAATCATGAGCTTTAAACACCTCACATTTTCACAAGTTTTATAAATTTGCACAGCAAAATGTTTTCTGTTCCATGTATTTTTGCCGTCAGTTGTAATACATCTTAGCATATTCCATTTTAGGTTGCACTGGATTAGTATTTAATTAACATATTTGAAAATACTCTGGTATCTTTTCAGACAGACTATACAAATTAATATTCAGTTACTTCAAACTTGGCATTGCCTCCTACAAGTGAGCAGTATTGATAAAATTTGTCAAGTCATCAAGAATCAAAGAAAACTACATGAAATCATTTGCGTATTTTTTAATTGACTTGATATTGTTTCCACCATCCTCAACTATTTGGGCAACTGTGCTCTCCAAAAGGCTAATAGTTTTAAACCAGTTCATTTTCTCTAGGCAGATTTCATTAGCTGTTGGAATCAAATATGTATTAATTAACTCACCATTAGAAAATGGATTTCTTTGCTTAGCCAAAGAAATAAATAAAATAAAGTTTTCCACTTGAAAACTTACTTTATGGCAGCCTCATTTTCATGTTTTTCCCCTTTTTATAATTAAATTTATTGGCACAATTTAAACATGCATAACAACCACATTAGTCATAGGAAATTTGTACCTGTACATGATGTATCTTACTTTGTCTTTCTCCCCATTCCCCTCTTCTTTCTCTCATTCACAAAGCTTTGTTTCCTTTTTATACTTTTTGTCATTTTTTCTTTTTCCTTCCATCCCCACCCCCAGTTCTCCTTTCCCTTTGAATGAATACATTCTAGTTCACAATATCTGTTATACATTCAGGTTCTTATTTACACTTTCAGTTTCTCACACCAGAGAGACAATGCAATATTTACAACTGTTTGTCCAATTTATTTCACTTAAGATTATGGCCTCAAGGTCCATTCCCTTAGCTATAAATGTCTCAAATTTATCTTTCTTTATGGTTGAGTAGTACAACATTGTATTAAAAACAAAATCTTTTTCATCCATTTGTCAGTTGATGGGCATTTGAGTCATTTCCAAGATTTAGCTATTACAAACTAGGCTGCTATAAACATGGGTACTCATGTATCACTGTAGTATGATGCTTTGAATCCTTCTGGGAAGATACCAAGAAGGAGAATAGATGGTTCAAATGGCAGCTCCAGTCATACTTTTTTGAGGTATATCCACATTGACTTCCACAGTGGTTGCACCAGTCTACACTCCCACTAACAGTGGACAAGTGTTCCTTTTTCACCTCGGTCCCACCAGCATTTGCTATTGGTTAATTTGCTGGTAATAGCCATTCTTTCTAGAGTGAGATGAAATCTCAACATTGTTTTAATTGGCGTTTCTCAATGATCAGTGATGGTGAACACTGTTTCATGTATTTATTTGCCATTTGTAACTTCTTCTGAGAAGTGTCTATTCATTTTAGATGCCTATTTTTGGATTGGTTCTTTAAATTTGGGGGATGATATATTTGAATTTTTTATATTCTAAAAATTAGTGTTTCTATGAAGAAAACTGGCTAAGATATTTTTCCCGTCTCTAGAGTTCTCTTTTCACTCTGTTGGTGGTTTATTTTGCTATGCAAATGTTTTTAAGTGCAAACTCTGGAAGTGTGTCCTTGCTAGATACACAGAGTATCCGAGTTCTGCCCAGCCCAGTGTCCCAGTGCAATCCATTGGGGGAATGACCAGCCAGCTTCACAAGTCACAGAGGTACTGAGCCCTGCTCAGCCCAGAGCCCCAGAGCTGTCCATCAGGGGGTGACCAGCCAAGTCAACGGGTCTTGGAGACTACAAGCTCCACCAATCACAGCACAAGGCTTCAGCACCATAGTTCAGGAGTGGGTTCCAGCTAGCCACATGGGTGGAGGTTGCAAATTCCACCCAGCCAGGAGCAAGGCCCTGGTGCCACACTCGAGAGGTGTGTCCTGGCTAGCCATTAGATCCATGAGCGCTGAACTCCTCCAAGCCAGGCACAAAGCCTCAGCATCACACACTGGGAATGCATCCCAGCTACCTACCTGGGTCCCAGAGTTTCTGAATTCCACCCAGCCAGGTGCATGGCTCCAGGACCACATTCTAGAGGTGCATCCTGGCTAGCCACCTGGGTCCCATAGGCTCTGAACTTCACTCAGCCAGGCACAAGTCCCCAGTGCCATACTCTGGGGGTGTCTCCATGCTAGCTGCATGGGTCCCTGGGGATCCAAGCTCTATGAAGGCCAATGTCCCAGAGTAATCCATTGGGGGAACACCCAGCCAGTCTCAGAGGTCCCAGAGGCAATAAGCCATGCCCAGCCCAGAGCACCAGAGTTGTTCATCAGGGAGTGACCAGGGACCAGATTTCAAGCTTTTCCCCTCACAGTGCAATGCTCTGGTGCCATAGTTCGGGGGTGCACCACAACTAGCCAACTGGGTGTGAGAGGAGTAAAGCCTTGCTCAGTCCAGCATCCCAGTGCAATCTATTGGTAGGGTACCTGGTCAGCCACATGGGTCCCGTGGGAAAATTAAAAAGCAAAAGAGCAAGATGCAGTCTCAGTTCTCCAGTACAATGAGAAAAAACCCAGGAGACATGGAAATAGTACTGGAAATCACACAATTGAACTTTCTGAAATGGTAGCAACTAAGGAGAGAAACAACTCCATGAAGCTAAAGAAGAAATCAGATCAGCAATAATCTCCCAGGTAGAAAAAGAAATGACAAACATTATGAAAGAAATGTTGAATGTATCTAAGGAAGATCTATATAAAAAATAGAGGAACATGAGAAAATAATGGAAACCTTGAATGAACAATGTAAGAAAGAACTAGAATGCATGAAACAGATTCAAAGAGATATTCAGGAAATTAAAAATTCCATTAAAAACAGGCAAAACTGCAAAATGAAGCTGAAGATAAACTCTCAGACCTTGAAGACAGAGTGGAAGCTTATGATCAAGAAAGAAAAGATCACTTAAAAATAACAAGGAACCAGGAAACAACAATTCAGCAGCTACAAGATGATGCAAAGCAAAACAATATAAGACGGACAGGTGTTAATGAAAAAGCAGGGATCAACACAAATGACATAAAAAGACTATTTACAGAAATAATAGCAGAAGGGAAAAGGGGGAAGGAGTGAAGGGAAAAGGAAAGGATGTAGATTTGTGTATATGTATATGTATGATAACTAGAATGAACACACTGCTGAATGTATTTGTTATTGATAAAGAACAATTAATGCTCATATGATTAGATCAATTTTACATGTCTTTATTTGTTAATGTAAACAACCATCTTGAAGGTAAGGATATGCAATATTGCAACCATTGTCAAGTTTCTATCCTGTTTTGTAAACCTGTAATGTTACTGTTGTGCATTTATTCTAGTTGTTTGTTTGTCTCTTTTGCTTTTTGTCTGTGTTATACGTGTCTTTTTTTCCTCTCTCTTAAATAAAAAAAAAAGAAATAATACCAGAGTGAAAAGAAAACCCACAAATTTGGAAAAAATCTTAGTCAACTGTCCCTTAGACAAAGGAATTCTATCTAGAACATATAAAGAATTAAAGAAAATCAGACACCTGAAATTCAAAGACCCAATCCAAAAATGGGCATCTGAGATGAATACGCACTTCTCAGCTGAAGAAATACAAATGGCAAATAAATACATGAGGCCCAGGCTTGCCTGGTACAGCAGAACCCCTGAACTCCTTGTAGCCAGACAGGGTCAGGGTGGCGCCACACTCCAGGGTACACTCTGCCTAGCTCCCTGGGACTGGGAGACCTCGGCCACCACCCGGGAAGGCAGAGGCTCCATCCACAAGCCCCGGGAGGCCACCCTCACTGGCTGCGCACAAGACCCAGCTCTACCGGGTCCCATGGCTCAGCATGACCCACCAGAGGAATGCCCAGCCAGCTTCTCAGGACACAGAAGTACTCAGCCCAGCCCAGCCCAGGACCCCAGAGCTGCTCATCAGGGACTGACCAGCATAGCTGCAGGGCGTTGAAGAGCTTGGGCTCCCCCCACCAGAGCGCAGAGCACACGCATGCTCCATACTTCAGTGGAGCAGCCTGCACCACATCCTAGAGCTTGCAAGCCCCACACAGCCAGAAGCAAGGCCCCTGCACTGTAGGCCTGGGACTCGCCCAGGCTTGAATGGTACAGCAGAACCCCTGAAATCCTTGCAGCCAGACTTGGGGCCGGGTGGCGCCACACTCTGGGGTACACTCTGCCTAGCACCCTGGGACCAGCAGGCCTTGCTCCCACCCAGGTAAGGCAGAGGCTTCACCTGCAGGCCCTGGGAGGCCACCCTCACAGGCTATGCACGGGATCTGGCTCTACTGGGTCCCATGATTCAGCGTGACCCAAGACTCAATGCGACCCTCAGGAGAACACCCGGTCAGCCTCGCAGGACACAGAGCCACATAGGTTCTAGAAGAAAATGACAAAACAAAAGACCAAGAGGCAGTCTCAGTTCCCCAGCCCACTGAGAACACTGAAATGGAATACAGTGGGAGTCACACAACTGAACTTTCTGAAATGATAGAAAATGCAGTAAAGAAACAGCTCAATGAAGCTATAGAGAAATACAAATCAGAAATATTCTCTCAGCTAAAAAGTGAAATAAGAATCATTATTAATGAAATGTGTGTATCTAAAGAAGAGCAAGATAAAAAAATAGAAGAACTTAAGAAAATGATCGAAACTTTGAATGAACGATATAAGACACAAACAGAATGAATGAACAGATGCAAAGGGAAATGTAGCAAATGAAATATTCCATGGAAAGTTTGAAAAACCACTTGAATGAAGCTGAAGATAGAATCTCAGATTTTTTTTTATTTGAGTGAAAAACAAAGAAAAAAACACATGTATAACAAAGACAACACGCAAAAGAGACAAATGACTAGAGTAAATGCACAACAGTAACATTGCAGGTTTACAAAGCAGGATGATAGAAACTTGACAATGGTTGCAATATTGTGTATTGTTATCTTCAAAATGGTTACTTACATTAACAGATATAGACATGTAAAACTGATCCAATCATATGAGTATTATTTGTTCTTTCTCAATAACGAATGCATTCAGCAGTATGTTCATTTTAGTTATCTTACACATACATATATACAGATTTGTATCTTTTCCTTTTCCCTTTTGTCTTTCCCCATTTTTCCTTCCCAATTACTTTTGCTCTTCAAGCTGCTTTTTACCCTTACATAGTATTCATTATAGATTTTGGATCATATAAACTTTTTCCACTTCTTACACTACTAGGGAGACAATACGGTATTTACACATGTGGGTTTGATTTATCTCACTTATGAGTATGGTCTCAAGTCGTGACCATTTACTTACAAAAGTCTAAATGCAATCTTTCTTAATAGCTGAGCAGTACTCCATTGTATAAAAATACCACATCTTTTTTATCCATTGTTTCATTGATGGGCACTTGGGTTGTTTCCAAGATCTGGCTACTACAAACTGGGCTGCTATAAACATGGGTACACAGATATCGCTGTGGTATGATGTTTTCAATTCTTCTGGGAAAATGCTCAGAAGTGGGATAGCTGGGTTGAATGGGATCTCTAATCCTAGCTTCTTGACGAATCTCCACACTGATTTCCAGTGGCTGCACCACTCTACACTTCCACCAACAGTGGAGAAGTGTTCCTTTTTCCCCACAGCCCCTCCAGCATTTGTTGTCGATTGATTTTTTAAACTTGGCCAATCTTTCTGGAGTGAGATGGAATCTCAGTGTTGTTTTAATTGGCATTTCCCGAATGATCATGGATGTTGAACTTTTTTTCATATATTTATTTGCCATTTGTGTTTCTTTCTCTGAGAAGTGTGTATTCATCTCAGATGCCCATTTTTGGATTGGGTCCTTGAATTTTAGGGGCCTGATTTCTTTTAATTCTTTATATGTTTTAGACAGAAGTCCTTTGTCTGATGGACAATGGGCTAAGATATTTTCCCAGTTCGAGGGTTTACTTTTTACTGTGTTGGAGATTTCCTTTGACATGCAAAAACTTTTTAGTAAGATGAGATCCCAGTTGTTGATTCTGGGAAGTGTTTCCCGTGCAATTTGATTTTTGCTCATGAACTCTCTGCCTACTCCTATGTCATCAAGATTTTTACCTACTCTGTCTTCTAGTAAATTTAGTGTCTCTGTTTTAATATTCAGAGCTTTCATCCATTTTGACTTTATTTTAGTGTATGGTGATAAGCATGGATCTGATTTTAGTTTACGGCATATAGAAAGCCAGTTTTTCCAGCACCATTTGTTAAAGAGACTGTCTTTCTTCCAATGTACCGGTTTGGCTCCTTTGTCAAAGATGAGGTGGCTGAGTGTGCTTGTAGTTGTGGCTGTATCTTCTAATCTATTGCACTGATCTTCAGGTCTGTTTTGATTCCAGTACCATGCTGATTTTATCACAATAGATTTGTAGTATAGTTTCAAATCAGGGATTGTGATGCCTCCTGCCTTCCCTTTGTTGCTCAGAATTGCCTTTGCTATTCTAGGTCTTTTCTGGTTTCAGATGAATTTCAGGAATGCTTTATCTAGCTCTGTGAGGTAGGCAGGTGGTATTTTCATTGGGATTGCATTGAATCTGCATAATAATTTGGGAGAATGGCCATTTTCATGATATTTGTTCTTCCTATCCATGAACAGGGAGTATCTTTCCATTTTCTGAAATCTTCTTTGATTTCCACCTTTAGAGTAATGTAATTTTCATTGTATAGATCTTTTACTTCCTTTGTTAGATTGATTCCTAAGTATTTCATTTTTTTGGATGTTATAGTGAAGGGTGTGGTTTCTCTTACTTCTCTTTCACTGATTTTGTTGTTTGTGTACAGGAATGCTATTGATTTTGAGTGTTCACTTTGAATCCAGCTACATTACTGAATTTGGTTATTACTTCTAGAAGTTTTCTAATGGATTTTTGGGGGTCTTCTATGTAGAGTATCATATTGTCTGCAAATAATAATAATTTCACTTCTTCCTTTCCTATCCTTGTTCCCTTTATTTCTTTCTCTTGTCTAATTGCTCTGGTTAGTATTTCCAGGAGCATATTGAATAGGAGTGGTGATAATAGACATCCTTCTCTTGTTCCTGATTTTAGGTTGAAAGTTTTCAGTTTTTCTCCACTCAGTAAGATGTTGACTGTTGGTTTATGATATATAGCTTTTATCAGGTTGAGGTAGAGACCATCTATTCCGATTTTCTGTAGGGTTTTTATCATGAATGGGTGTTATATTTTGTCAAAAGCTTTTTCTGCATCTATTGAGATGATCATGTGATTATTGTCCTTGACCCTGTTGATATGGTGTATTATATGTATTGATTTCCGTATGTTGAACCATCCCTGCATTCCTGGGATGAACCCCACTTGTTCATGGTGTATAATCTTGCTGAAAACTTGCTGTATTCTATTTGCCAGTATTTTATTGAGGATTTTTGCGTCTATGTTCACTAGGGAGATTGGCCTTTAATTTTCTTTATTGGTTGGGTCTTTCACTGGTTTTGATATTAGGGTAATACTTGTTTCCAGGAATGAGTTAGGGAGACTTGCTTCCCTTTCGATTTCATTGAAGAGTTTGGGGAGTGTTGGCATTAAGTCTTCCCTAAATTTCTTGTAGAATTCAGCAGTGAATCCATCAGGGCCCGGGCTTTTCTTTGTTGGTAGGGTCTTAATTACTTTTTCAATTTCATAAGCTGATATTGGGTTATTCAGCAGCTTTACATCTTCTTGATTCAGCTTTGGTAATTCATAGGTTTCTAGGAATCTGTCCATTTCTTCTGTGTTATCAAATCTATGTGAGTAAAGGTTTTCGAAGTAGGTGTTGATGATCTTTTGTATTTCCACCGGGTCTGTAGTGATTTCACACTTTTCACTTCTTAATGCATGAATCTGCATTGTTTCTTTCCTCTTCTTGATAAGGTTGGCTAGGGTTTTATCAAGTTTATTTACTCTTTCAAAGAACCAACTCTTAGATTCATTAATTCTTTGTATTGCTTTCTTACTTTCAATTGCATTAATTTCTGCTCAAATCTTAATAATTTCCTCCCTTCTTTGGGCTTTGGGCTTGACTTGCTCTTCTTTTTCTAGGAGTATGAGGTGTAGCATTAGGTTGTTTATGTGTGTTCTTTCTGTTTTTCTGATTTGAGAGTTTAGTGCTATAAATCTCTCTCTGAGGACTGCTTTCATTGTATCCCACAGGTCCCGGTAATTTGTAATTGCATTTTCATTCAAGTGTAGATATTGTTTAATTTCTTCTTTAACTTCTTCTGTGACCCATTGGTTATTTAGGAGAGTATTATTTAATATCCATGTGTTTATGCAGTTATTGTAGGTTTTTTTGTCATTTATTTCCAATTTTACGGCGCTATGGTCAGATAATAAGCATGGAATTATTTCACTTCCTTTGGATTTGCTTAAGCATGTTTTGTGGACCAGTTTGTGATCTATTTTAGAGAGTGACCTCTGTGCAGCTGAGAAAATGTGTATTCTGATGTTGATGGGTGAAATACTCGGTATATGTCTACTAGGTCCATTTGTTCACAAGTTTGATTCAGTTCTGCTACTTCTTTGCTGATTTTTTGTTTGATTGATGTGTCTCTCTGTGACAGTGGGGTGTTAAGGTACCCTGTTATAACTGTGTTATTGTTTATTTGGCTTTTCATGTCTATTAAGGAGTGTCTTACATAGTTGGGTGCTCCCCTATTCAGTGCATATGTATTTATAATTGTAATCTGTTCGTCTTGAAGTTTTCCCTTCACAAGAATGTAGTGACCTTCTTTATCTCTTGATCATTCTCGGTTTGAAGTTTGCATTGTCTGCAAACATAATACCTACCCGTGCTTTTTTCTGAGTTTCTGTTGCATGGAGTATTATTTTCCAGCCAGTGATTTTTAGTCTGTAAATTTCCTTTTCAGTGAAATATGTTTCTTGTACACAGCATATTGTTGGGTTTTGTTTCTTAACCCACTCTGCTAGTCTGTTTCTTTTTATTGGTGAATTGAGACCATTTACATTGATTGATATAACTGATATGTATGGGCTCATCCATCATGATATCTTTCTCTTGTTGGTGTTCTACATTTTCTGTTTAATTATTTGCCCTGCTTAGTGGTTTCCTTTTGTTCTTGTTCTTAAGATTGTGGCTCTCTTTGTCTCTTTCTAGAGTGTATTTCAGTACTCTTTGTAGTGTTGTTTTGGTGGCCATAAATTTCTTCAGTTGTTCTTTGTCATGAAAGTATTTTATTTCTCCAACAATTTTTAAGGATAGTTTTTCAGGGTACATCAATCTGGGTTGAAAGTTGCTTTCTTTCAGGATTTGAAATACTTCACTCCAAGCTCTTCTTAACTTAAAGGTTTGTGTTGAGAAGTCTGCCATGATTCTGATAGGCTTTCCTTCATAGGTGATCTGTTTCTTTTCTCTGACAGCTTTTAGCATTTTGTTCTTGCCTTGTATTTCTGATACCCTTAGTATTATATGTCTGGGTGAGGATTTATTTTGGTTGTGGTTAATTGGGGTTCAGTATGCCTCAGTTACCTGTATTTCAGATTCTCTTCCCATGTTTGAAAAGTTTTCTGCTATTATTACTTTGAATAGTCTTCATATATCATTAGTATTGACCCCTGATTTTTCATTTATGCCTATTAATCTTCTGTTATTTCTCTTGGCATCATCTTGCAGCTGTTGAATTGTTTTGTCTTCATTCCTTACTATTTTAAAGAGATCTTTTATTTTGTGGGCATGATCTCCCATGCTGTCTTCAAGATCTGAGATTCTGAGGACCAAGGCCCTGGCACTGTAGGTCTTGGACGCGCCCAGGCTTGCCCTGGCACAGTTGTTGCTCTGAACACCTTGCAGCTAGACTCAGGGACCGGGAGGCATCATACTGTGGGGTACACTCTGCCTAGCACCCTGGGTCCAGCAGGCCTTGGCCCCCACCCAGGTAAGGCAGAGGCTTCACCCGCAGGCCCTGGGAGGCCACCCTCACTGGCTATGCACAGGATCCGGCTCTACTGGGTCCCATGATTCAGCATGACCCAAGACTCAATGCGACCCTCAGGGGAACACCCAGTCAGCCTCACAGGACACAGAGCCACATAGGTTCTAGAAGAAAATGACAAAACAAAAGACCAAGAGGCAGTCTCAGTCCCCCAGCCCACTAAGAACAAACCCAAGAGACACTGAAATGGAAGACAGTGGGAGTCACACAAATGAACTTTCTGAAATGATAGAAAATGCAGTAAAGAAACAGCTTGATGAAGCTATAGAGAAATTCAAATCAGAAATATTTTCTGAACTGAAAAATGAAATGAGAATCATTATTAAAGAAACATTGTGTGTACCTAAAGAAGAGCAAGATGCAAAAATAGAAGAACTTAAGAAATTGATTGAAACTTTAAATGAACAATAAAAGACACAAACAGAATGCATGAAACAGATGCAAAGGGAAATGCAGGAAATGAAAAACTCCATGGAAAGTTTGAAAAACCACTTAAATGAAGCTGAAGATGGAATTTCAGATCTTGAAGACAGCATGGGCTATCATGCCCACGAAAGAAAACATCTCTTAAAATAGTAAGGAACCAAGAAACAACAATTCAACAGTTGCTAGACGATTCCTGAAATTCATCTGGAACCAGAAAAGACCTAGAATAGCAAAGGCAATTCTAAGCAACAAAGGGAAGGCAGGAGGCATCACAATACCTAACTTGAAACCATACTACAAAGCTACTCTGAAAAAATCAGCATGGTAGTGAAATCAAAACAGACCTGAAAATCAATGGAGTAGATTAGAAGATACAGCCACAACTACAAAAACACTTAGCCACCTCATCTTTGACAAAGGGGCCAAACATGTACATTGGAAGAAAGATAGTCTCTTTAACAAATGGTGCTGGAAAAACTGGCTTTCTATATGCTGTAAACTAAAACTAGATCCATGCCTACCACCATGCATTAAAATAAAGTCAAAATGGATGAAAGATCTGGATGTTAAAAGAGAGACACTAAATTTACTAGAAGACAGAGTAGGTAAAAATCTTGATGACATAGGAGTAGGCAGAGAGTTCATGAACAAAAATCAAATTGCACGGGAAACACTTCCCAGAATCAACAACTGGGATCTCATCTTACTAAAAAGTTTTTGCATGTCAAAGGAAATCTCCAACAGAGTAAAAAGTAAACCCTCAAACTGGGAAAACATCTTAGCCAATTGTCCATCAGACAAAGGACTTCTATCTAAAACATATAAAGAATTAAAAGAAATCAGGCCCCTAAAATTCAAGGACCCAATCCAAAAATGGGCATCTGAGATGAATACACACTTCTCAGAGAAACAAATACAAATGGCAAATAAATATATGAAAAAATGATTCATGTCAATGGTGATTCGGGAAATGTTAATTAAAACAACAATGAGATTCCATCTCACTCCAGAAAGAATGGCCAAGTTTAAAAAAATCAAGTAACAACAAATGCTGGAGAGACTGTGGGGAAAAAGGAACTCTTCTCCACTGTTAGTGGGAGTGCAGACTGGTGCAACCACTGTCGAAGTCAGTGTGGAGATTCCTCAAGAAGCTAGGACTAGAGATCCCATTCAACCCAGCTATCCCTCTTCCGGGCATTTTCCAAGAAGAATTGAAAACATCATACCACAGTGACATCTGTGCACCCATGTTTATAGCAACCCTATTTGTAATAGCCAGATCTTGGAAACAACCCAAGTGCCCATCAATCAAAGAATTGATAAAAAAGATGTATTTTTATACAATGGCGTACTACTCAGCTATTAAGAAAGATTGCATTGAGACTTTTATAAGTATATGGTCACGACTTGAGAAGATGCTCATAAGTGAAATAAATCAAACCCAGATGTGCAAATATCGTGTTGTCTCCCTAATGTAAGAAACTGAAAATGTATATGCGATCCAAAGTCTTTGGTAAATACAATGGAAGGGTGGAGAACAGCTCGAAGAGCAAAGGTAACTGGGAGTGGAGGAGGTGGAAAGAGTGAATGGAAAGGGAAAAGATGTAAATCTGTATATATGTGTATGTAAGATAACTAAAATGAACACACTGCTGAGTGTTTTCGTTACTGAGAAAGAACAATTAATGCTGATATGAGTAGATCAATTTTACATGTCTATATCTGTTAATGTAATCAACCATTTTAAAGATAACGACATGCAATATTGCAACCATTGTCAAGTTTCTATTATCCTGTTTTGTAAACCTGCAATGTTGCTGTTGTGAATTTACTCTAGTCGTTTGTTTGTCTGTTTTGTTTTTTGTCTTTGTTATGTATGTCCTGTTTTTCTGCTTAAATAAAAAAAATTCATGAAAAATTGTTCAGCTTCACTGGCCATTAGAGAAATGCAAATTAACACTGGGATTTAATCTCACTCCAGAAAGAGTGGCCAGGATCAAGAAAAACACCAATAACAAATGCTGCAGAGGCTGTGAGGTAAAAGAAACTCTTCTGCACTGTTGGTGGGAGTGTAGACTGGTGCGACCACTGTGGAAATCAGTCTGGAGGTTCCTTAAAAAGCTGGGATTGGAAATCCCATTTGATCCAGCTATTCCACTTCTAGGCATATTCCCAGAAGAAATGAAAACATCATACCACAGTGATATATGTGCACCCATGTTTGCAGAACAATTTGTAATAGCCAAATCGTGTAAACAACCTGAATGCCCATCAACTGAGGAATGGGTAAAAAAGATGTAGCATTTTTATACAATGGAGTACTAATCAGCTATCAGAAAAGATTGCATTGAGACTTTTGTAAGTAAATGAACACAACTTGAGACCATACTCATAAGTGAAATAAATCAAACTCACATGAGTAAATACCCTATTGTCTCCCTAGTGTAAGAAACTGAAAGAGTAAATAAGATACAAAATCTTCAGTAAATATTGTTAAAGGGTAACAAACTGCCCAAAGGGGAAAAATAACTCAGGGAAAAGGAGAAAAGAAGGAAGAGAAAAGAGAAATGCTGTATATTCGTATATATACACTTAAGAGAGCTAAGATGAGTGTGTTACTAATTCTATTAGTTTTGGGAACAAACAGTTAACATTAATGGGATTAGATGAATTTTGCAAGTCTATATCTGGTTATCTGAGTAACTCTTTTGAAGATAACTATGCAAAATAACTACCTTAGTTAGATTCCCACCACCTGGTTTTGCAAGCCTGTATTGTTATTGTTTTGGACTCTTTGTTATTGTTATTTATTTCTCTCTTCTGATTCTTGTTTTTCTTGTAATTAGTCAAGTTTTGTTTTGTCTTTCCCTCTAATATGGAAAGGATAAATGTACATGTATAGGCTTATACATGCCTAGAACTTCTCCTAAAGAGTATACAAGAATTAATTTTATTATGAGTGATGGTATGAACAACAGCTTTGAAGAAAACTAGACAGTATGGTAGCCATTATTGATTTCCTAATATCTTGTTGTGAAGCCCAGTAATGCTTTTATCCTTTATTTTGATTGTTCTTAGTATGTTCTCTAATATTTGACTTCAGGATGTGTGAAAGTGTGCACAGCTATTTTGCAGAGAACAAGAGACATTAATGTAGTCATTGTTGATTTTCCTATTGTCGGGTTTTGAAGGCCTGTAGCTCTTTCATTCTTTTGTTTTTATCAGTTTTATACTATGGTGTTTTGTTTGAATTCATTGTGTGTGAAGATACGGACAACACGGTTAATTTCCTGTTCTCCTGTTTTGAAATCCTGTGTTACTTGCATTGTTTTGCCCTGATCTGTTCTCTTCTGGCTTTTTTTTTTGTTTTAATCTCATTAAAATAAAATTAAAAAAAAATAATAGCAGAAAAGTTTCCAAACTAGGGAAAAGAATCTGATATACAGATAAGTAAGGCATATGAAAGTCCAATTAACCATAACCAAAATAAATCTTCACTCAGACACATAAAAAATAGGATCTCAGAAATTCAGTACAAATACAGAATACTAAAAGCTGTCAGAGAAAAGAACCAAATCACCTATGAAGGAAAGCCTATCAGGATCATGCCAGACTTCTCAACACAAACCTTCAAATCAAGAACAGCTTGTAATGAGTATTTCAAGTCTTTAAAGAAAACAGCTACCAATCCAGATCCATGTAGCCTGAAAAAATATCTTTGAAAATTGATGGATAAATATTTCCATAACAAAGAACAAGTTAAGAAATTCATGACCACCAAACTGACATACAAAGAGTACTAAAAGATGCTCTAGAAAGAGATAGAGATAAGGACAATTCAAAGAACAACAGCAGTAGGAAACCACTAAGCAGGGAAAAAAATTTAACAGAAAAAGTAGATAAACAACAACAGAAAGATAACATGACAGGAATAAGTTAGTACATATCAGTTATATTCATCAGTGTAAATGGTCTCAACTCACCAAAAAAAGAAAAAAGAAAGAAAAAGAAACAGACTGGCAGAGTGGATTAAGAAACAAAATTCAACAATATGCTGTGTACAAAAAACACATTTAACTCAAAAGGAAATTCATAGACTAAAAGTCAAAGGATGCAAAACAATAATCCATGCAACAGGAACTCAGAAAAAAGCAGGGCTATCTATTCCGCTTGCAAACAATGTGAAAATCAAACCAAGAATCAACAAAGGAGATAAAGAATTTCACTGCTTTCTTGTTAGGGTAAAGCTTCAAGAAGATATTACAATCATAAATATATATGTGCCAAATATGGGAGCACCCAACCATGTAAGAAAAATATTAATAAAAATGAAAAACCAAATAAACAATAATACAGTTATAAAGGGCGACCTTAACACCCCATTATCATAAAGAGACAGATCAACCAAAGAAAAAATCAGCAAAGAAATAGCAGCACTCAATCAGACTTGTGAACAAATGGACCTAGGAGTTGCATACCAAGTGTTCCACACAACAAAATCAGAATGCACATTCTTCTCTGCTGCATATGGGTCGTTTTCTAAAATGGACCATGTACTGGCCCAGAGAACGTGCTTAAGTAAATGCAAAGGAATTCAATTAATCCCATGCATACTATCTGACCATAGCTTGAGAAAGTCGGAAATTAATGAAAAAAAACCCACAAGAACCCCATAAACACATAGAAATTAAATAACACTCTCCTAAACAACTAATGGGTCACAGAAGAAATTAAAGAAGAAATTAAATAATATCTACAATTGAATAAGAATGCAAATACAACTTATGGGAACCAGTGGGACATAATGAATGTAGTCCTCATAGAGAAATTTATAGCAGCAAAATGTCACATCAGGAAAATGTAGCAAACACAAATAAACAGTCTAATGCTTCACCTAAGTCTTCTAGAAAAAGAAGAGCAGGTCAAGCCCAAAGCCCAAAGAGAGGAAATTGTAAAGATCGCACCAGGAATCAATGCAATTGAAACTAAGAAAACAACACAAAGACTTACTGAAGCAAAGAGTTACTTCTTTGAAAGAATAAATCAAATTGATAAACCCCTGGCCAACCTTATCAAAAAGAGGAAAAAAAATCCTGAAATCCACTCGATAAGAAATTGAAAGCGAGAAATCACTAGACCCTGTGGAAATAGAGAAGATCATCAATAACTACTTTGAAAATATTTACTGTCATAGGTTCAATAACACAGAAAAAATGCACAGGTTCCTAGAAATATATGAATTACCAAAGCTGCATCAAAAAGATGTAAAACTGCTGAATAACTCAATTTCAGTTAATGAAATTGAAAATGTAATTAGAACCCTACCAACAAAGAAAAGCCCAGGACCTGATGCGTTCACTGCTGAATTCTACAAGAAATTTAGGGAAGACTTAATGCCAACACTCCTCAAACTCTTCAATGAAATTGAAAGGGAAGCAAGTATCCCTAACTCATTCTTGGAAGCAAGTATTATCCTAATACCAAAACCAGAGGAAGACCCAACCAAAAAAGAGAATTGCATGCCAATCTCCCTAATGAACATAGATGCAAAAATCCTCAATAAAATGCTGGCAAATAGAATACAGAAAGTTATCAGAAAGATTATACACCATGATCAAGTGGGATTCATCCCAGGAATGCAAGGGTGGATCAACATATGGAAATCAACAATTGTAATACATCATATCAACAGAGCCAAAGACAAGAATCACATGATCATTTCAATAAGTGCAGAAAAAGCTTTTGACAAAATATAACACACACTCATGAATAAAAACCCTACAGAAAACTGGAATAGATGGTCTTTACCCCAACCTGATAAAAGCCACATGTGGTACACTAACAGCCAACATCTTACTAAATGGGCAAAAACTGAAAATTTTCATCCTAAAATCAGGAACAAGATAAGGGTGTCCTTTGTCACTACTGCTATTCAATGTATTTCTGGAAACATTACCCAGAGCAATTAGACAAGAGAGACAAATAAATGGAATAGAAATAGGAAAGAAGAAGTTAAATTATCATTATTTGTGATGATATGTCGTTTTACCTAGAAGAACCCCAAAACTCCATTGAAAGACTTCTAGATGTAATAACCAAATTCAGTAATGTAGCTGGATACAAAGTCAACACTCAAAAATCAATGGCATTCCTGTACACAACCAACAAACTCACTGAGAGAGAAATAAGGGAAACCAAATCCATCACTACAACATCCAAAAAATTGAAATACTTAGGAATCAATATAACAGAGGAAGTTAACGAGCCATACCTTGAAAATTACATTACTCTAAAAAAAAGAACTTGAAGAGGATTTCAGAAAATGGAAAGACATTCCTTGTTCATGGATAGAAAGAACAAACATTGTGAAAACGGTCATTCCCCCAAAATTGTTATACACATTTAATGCAATTCCAATCAAAATAACATTTGCATACCTCACAGATCTAGAGAAAAGATTCCTAAAATTCATCTGGAACCAGAAGAGACCTAGAATAGCAAAGGCAATTCTGGGCAACAAAGGTAAGGCAGGAGGCATCACAATCCCCAACTTGAAACTATACTACCAGAGATACTGTGATAAAATCAGCATGGTACTGGAATAAAAACAGACCTAATATCAATGGGATAGCTTAGGGGACACAGGCACAACTACAAACACACTCAGCCACCTTATCTTGGACAAAGGGGCCAAATATGTTCACTAGAAGAAAGATAGCCTCTTTAATAAGTTATGCTGGAAAAACTGACTTTCCATATGCCAGAAACTAAAACTAGACTCTTGTCTATCACCATGCACTAAACTAAAGTCAAAATGGATCAAAGATCTAAACATTAAAACAGAAACACTAAATCTGCTGAAAGACAAAGTAGGTAGAAATCTTGATGACATAGGGGTAAGCAGAGGGTTCATGAAAAAAAAAAAAAATCAAACCGCACAGCAAATACTTTCCAAAATCAACAACTGGGATCTCGTCTTGTTAAAAAGTTTTTGTATGTCAAAAGAAATCTCCAACAGAGTGAAAAGAAAGCCCACAATATGGGAAAATATCTTAGCCAACTGTTCGTCAGACAAAGGACTTCCATCTAGAACATATAAAGAATTAGAAAAGATCAAGCCCCCAAACTTCAAAGACACAATCCAAATATGGGTATCTGAGATAAATACAAACTTCTCACAGAAAGAAATACAAATGGCAAATAAATACATGAAAAATGTTCAACATCAATGGTCATTCAGGAATTGCAAATTAAAACAACAGTGAGATATTATCTCACCCCAGAAATAATGGCCAAGATCAAGAAATCAAGCAATAACAAATGCTGGAGGGGCTGTGGGAGAAAAGGAACTCTTCTCCACTGTTGGTAGGGGTGTAGACTAGTACAACCACTGTGGAAATCAGTGTGGAAGTTCCTCAAAAAGCTAGGATTAAAGGTACCATTTGACCCATATATCCTGCTTCTGGGCATTTACCCAACAGAACTGAAAACATCATACCATAGTGATATATGTGCACCCATGTTTATAGCAGCACAATTTGTAATAGCCAAATCTTGGAAACAACCCAAGTGCTCATCAATTGAGGAATGGATAAAAATGATGTGGTATTTTATAAAATGCAGTACTACTCAGCTATAAAGGAAGATTGCATTTAAGTTTTTATAAGTAAATGGACGTGACTTTATAACATACTCATAAGTGAAATAAATCAAACTCACATGTGTAAATACCATATTGTCTCCTTAGTGTAAGAAACTGAAAGAGCAAATATGATCCAAAATGTACAATAAATATTTTGTAAGGGTAAGCAACTGCTCAAATAGCAACAGTAACTGAGATAGGGAAAAAGAGGAAAGAAGGAAGCGAAAAGGAAAAGGCAAAAATACGTATATATATACATAAGATAGCTAAGATGACTATACTACAAATTGTATTAGCTTTTGGAAAAGAACAGTTACTACTCATATGATTAGATCAATTTTGCATGTCTATATCTGGTAGTCTAAAAAACTCTTTTGAAGGTAACAAAACGCAATATTACAACCATTGTTAAATTTCTATCATCTAGTTTTGAAAACGTATACTGTTATTGTTTTGGGTGTTTTGTTGTTTGTCTCTTTTGCTTTATGCTTTTCTTTTCTGTGTCATTTTTCTCTTAAATAAATAAAGAAATTTTATGTTAAAGAGGGTTTTTTTAAGTTTTTTAATCAGACAAGATCTCAATTTTTAATCCTTTGTAGTATTTCCCATGCAGTCAAGGTTTTTTAAATGATATCTGCCTACATCCATGTCTTCAAGAGTTCTATCTATTTTCACTTCTTGCAGAACTAGTGCTTCTACTTTAATATTTAGATCTTTGATCCATTTTGTTTTAAGTTGGGTGCATGGTGACATATGTGGGTCTAGCTTTTGGCATGTTGAAAGTCAGTTTTTTCAGCATCATTTATTAAAGAGGCTGTCTGTCTTCTAGCAAATATTTTAGAAGCCTTTGTCAAAAATAAGATGGTGAGACTGTTTGAAACTGTTTCTGCCTCTTCTAATCTATTCCACTGGTCATCAGGTATGATTTATTTTTTGTTTTTGCTTGTTCATTTGATTTTGTTTTTGTTGATATCATACTGTTTTTATGATAGTACTTCTATAATATAGTTTTAAGCCAGGGTTTGGGATGCCCTCTGCTTTGCCTTTGTTTCTGAGAATTATTTTTGCTATTCTAGGTCTCTTCTAGTTCCAAATGAATTATAGAATTGTTTTCTCTAGTTCTGTGAGGTATGCTAATACTATTTTGATTGGGTTTGCATTAAGTCTGTATAACAGTTTTGGGAGTGTGACCATTATTACTAAATTGGTTCTCCCTCCATGAACTAGAGATAACTTTCCATATTTGTTTTTTTAAAGAGAATAAAACCAAGCAGAATAAAACAGAATAAAGCCAATCAAAACAAACCAGTGTAAGTGACACAGGACTTCAAAACAATACAAAATCAGCAATGGTTACCATAATTTCTCTTGTTGTCTTCAAAATAGCTGCCCATAATTTCACACATAGTAAACATAAACAAAACAAAACAGAGTAGAACCAATAAAAATAAAACAACGAATGCAGTAAAGTACTTCAAAACAAGACAATAGCAAATCCAAAATGGCTACCATAATATATCTTGCTATCTTTGAAATAGCTGCCCATGTCATCAGATATAACAAACAAAACAGAATAAAAACCAACCCAACAAAACAATGAAAGTGATACAGAACTTCAAAACAGGATAATAGGGAAATAACAATGGCTCCCACCTTTATGAGTAGATCCCTCCTAGATACCACACTGCTTAGCATGATCCTCTGAATAGATGATCAGGCCACTGGCTCTAGATCTGCTAAGTCAGTGATGCACCAAACACCACAAGCATCAAATTGCACTTCACCTCAATAGCTATCATCACCACCTGTGTTACTCTGGATCAGCCAATCATTTGTGGGGTGGGGGGTTGACACTACTTGTTTCCCAGCCCATGCACTGGGAGAGGCTGGGGTCTGGTTGTCTCCCCAGTGGTGGCAGCCCATGCATGGTGCTGATTCAAAGGGAGGGCTTGCTTCTTGGTGAATTCTTGTTATCTTCCCCCACAGTCCATGAATGCTCCATTTTCTGATATCTTCTTTGATCTCCTTTTTAGAGTATTGTAGTTTCCAATATAGAGATCCTTTATTTCCTTTGTTAGATTGATGCAGCAAAAGCATTAGACAAAGTCTAAAACACATTCATGGAAAAAGAAACCCTACAGGAAATTGGAATAGATGGGCTTTATCACAATTTGATAGAAGCCATCTATGACAAGCCAACATCATAGTAAATGGTCAAAAACTGAAAGCTTTCTCTAAAATCAGGGAAAAGACAAGGGTGTCCACTATCACCACTCCTATTTAATATAGTTCTGAAAACATTAACTAGAGCACTTAGACTATAGAAATAAGTAAAACGGATAAAGATTGGAAAAGAAGTTAAATTATCTTTAATTGCAGATGACATGATAGTCTACATAGAAGATCCCCAAAAATTTCATCAAAAGACTTCTAGATTTAATAACCAGATTCAGTTGTATAACTAGATACAAAGTCAACACTCAAAAAATCAGTAGCATTCCTGTACCCAAATAATAAACTTACTGAGAGAGAAATTAGGGAAACCACACCCTTCACAATAGCTTCATGTTTCAATTCTGTGAGGAAATGCTGCTCTGATGAGAAATTCTATTTTATGTTTTCTATTTTTTCTGACCATTGCTTTCCTGTGAATTTGAAATATTATGAATAGCATTTGGCAATGTTGACAATTTATTACTGTACACAGTATAGCTGTGTACATAATATACACAATACTTAAGCATCTAACTAGGTAACTAAACATTTGTAAGTCACATTCTAGTGTGCCTTAAAATATGACAAAGTCTACTTTACTTTTCTTGTTTGACATGATGGATATGCAAAGGAATTTTTTAAATATAAGTTTGCAGTACAGAAATAAGCATGATTCTTTTTTATATATATAAACATGATTCTTGAAATGCTATAGAGCAATGCTTCTGTATAATTTGTAGCTCACTGAGCAGCAGTGTGAGATGAGAGATTCACATTTAATCTTTATTACAATACTGTTTACTTCTGCTATTATAGCATGAAATAACCATAGATAGTATATAAATGAATCAGTGTGGCTGTGTTCTAACACAACTTTATTCATGAGCTCAGAAGTGCAAATTTCGTATAATTTTCATATATCAAGAAATACTTTTCTTTTAATTTTTTTCATCTATTAAAAATACTAAAAACCAATTTCCACGGTGGTTGCACCAGCTTACACTCCCACCAACAATGGAAAAGGGCTCCTTTTTCCCCACAGACCCTCCAGCGTTTTATATTGGTTGATTTGTTGATCTTGGCTATTCTTTATGGAGTGAGATGGAATCTCAGTGTTGTTTTAATTTGCATTTCCTGAATGACTATTGATGCTGAAGATTTTTTCATATATTGTTTGTGATTTGTATTTCTTCATCTGAGAAGTGTGCATTCATCTCAGATGCCCAGTTTTGGTTTGGGTCTTTTAATTTTGGGAGGCTGATTTTTTTTTTTTTAATTTGTTATATGTTCTAGATAGAAGTCGTTTGTCTGCGAGACAGTTGGCTAAGATATTTTCCCAATTCATGAGTTTTCTTTTTACACTGTTGGTGATTTCTTTTGACATGCAAAAAATTCTACTAAGATGAGATCCCATTCACTGATTCTTTGAAGTGTTTCCCTCATGGTTTGGTTTTTGTTCATGAACTCACTGCCTACTCCTATGGGTTCAAGATTTCTGCCTACTTTGTCTTCCACCAGACTCAGTGTTTTTATCTTAATATTTCGATCTTTAATCCATTCTGACTTTAGTTTAGTGCACGGTGACAGACATGGGTCTAGTTTTAGTCTTTGGAATGTGGAACACCAGGTTTTCCAGTAAAATTTAATAAAGAGGCTATATTTCATCCAATGAAAATATTTGACCCCTTTGTCAAAGACAAGGTGGCTGAGTGTGATTGTAATTGTGTCTGCATCTGCTATTCTGTTCCATTTATCCTCACGTCTGTTTTTTTTTTCCAATAACATACTGATTTTATCACACTAGCTTTTTAGTATAATTTTAAGTCAGGAATTGTGATGCCTCCTGCCTTGCCTTGCCTTTGTTTCTCAGGATTGTTGTTACTATTCTAGGTCTGTTCTGTTTCCAAATGAATTGTAGGAATGTTTTTACGAGATCTGTAAGGTATGCTAATGGTATTTTAATCAGGATTGCATTAATCTGAATAGCAATTTTGGGAGCATTGCCATTTTTACAGTGTTCTTTTTTTCTATCCATGAACAAGAAATATCTTTCCATTTTCTGAAATCCTCTTCGATTTCTTTTTTAGAGTACTGTAATTTTCAATGCATAGATCTTTTACTGCCATTGTTAGATTGATTCCTAAGTATTTCTTTTTTCTTTTTTTCTTTTCTTTTCTTTTTCTTTTTTTTTTTTTTTTTTTGGATGCTGTTGTGAAAGGTGGTGTTTCCCTAATTTCACTCTCAGTGACTATTGTTTGTATACAGAAATGCTATTGATTTTTGAGTGTTGACTTTGTATCCAGCTATGTTACTGAATTTGGTTATTAAATCTGGAAGTCTTTCTTTGGAGTTTTTGGGGTCTTCTATGTATAGTATCATGTCATGTGCAAATAGTGACAATTTAACTTCTTCTTCTTTTCCTATCCTTATTCTGTTTATTTCTCTTCCTTGTCTAATTGCTCTGGCTAATGTTTCCAGAACTGTACTGAATAAGAATGGTGATAGTGGGCTTCCTTGTCTTGCACCTGATTTTAGTTTGAAAGCTTTCAGTTTTCGTCAGTTTAATATCATGTCAGTAATCAGCGTGAAGATTCCTCAAAAAACTAAGATTAGGGTTCCCATTTGACCCAGCTATTGTTCTTCTGGGTATCTTCTCAAAAGAATTAAAAACATCATACCCCAGCAATATTTGTTTACCTATGTTTATAGCAACACAATTTGTAATACCTAAGTCTTGAAAATAACCTAAATGTCCTTCAACTGAGGAATGGATAAAAATGTGTAGCATTTTTATTCAATCGAATAGTACTCAGCTCTAAAGAAAGATAACTATGAGACTTTTATAGTCAAATAGATGCAATTGGAAAACATGCTCATAAGTGAAATAAATCAGACTTGTATATGTAAACACTGTATTGTCTCCCTAGGTAAAATACTGAGTAAATAAGATCCTAAATCCACAATAGATATTGTGAAAGGGAAAGGAACTGCTCAAAGGGAAAGAACAACTGGGATGGAGAAAAAGAGAAAGCAGGAGGGGGGAAAGTATATATATATATATATATATATATATATGTGTGTGTGTGTGTGTGTGTGTGTGTGTGTGTGTACATACACAAGGTAGCTAAGATAATTATACTACCATTCCTATTCATAAGAAAGAAAATAAGAAAATGTGAGTGTTTATATTGTTTGATCTGTTTTACATGCCTATATCTTATAATCCGAGCAACTATTTTGAAGATAACAATATGTAATATAGTGACCACTGTTAATTCCCTATCATCTTGTTGTTAAAGCCTTTATCATTTTTATTGTTTTGTTTTTGTTGTTACTGTTTTGTTTCCTTTTAATCTCTTTAAAAAATAAATAAACAAAAGTGGGTATACCTAAAATTTTTCTAAAAATACTGAAAGTCTGTCTTGGTTACTTTTCTCTCACTGTTGAGACAAAATACCTGAAGGCCCAAAATGAAGGAAGTAAAGGTTTATTATCTTACAGTTTTTGGTGGTTTCAGTCCATATGCAGCTGGCTCCAAGGTAGAGTGGCATGACTGAAGACCAGCCATTCACAGCGGCCACAAACACAAGAGCAAAAGGGCAAAAAGGGAAAAGCACACTCCTTTCCCTCCCTTATATTGTATGCCAGCTACTCACCCCTTGGTGGGTGCAGCACTCACACCACCAATTCCAGCACTTTACAATGAACCAGTCACAAATGCTAGACTCACCCACCTCCATGACTGCATGAGGCTTTGGGGGTACATTTAAGCAAACCATAACATTCCACTCCTGGCCCCCCAAAGACCCAAGTACATCCTTTATGCAAAAAACATTTAGTCCATCTCCCAGTGTTGCCAAAGTGCCAACAGTTTCAGCATTGCTGAAAAGTTCAAGTCCCAAGTCTCCTCAGAAATCTAAAGCAAACTCTTAGCTGCAAGCCCCTGTACAAATGTAAACAAAGTTAAACATTTCCAACATACAATGGCATTAGAGAAGCATTGCCATTCCAAAAGTTACAAACAGGGGAATACAGAGCATTGGAACCAAAGCAAGTCCAAAATCCAGCAGGACAAACATTAAATCCTGGAGTTCCATGCTCAGCACCTGAATCAATCTGGTTGATTGATCCAAAAGGACTGAGTAACTCTAGCCCCACAGTACTTCCAGAGGTTTTTGCTCCGAGGGCTTCTCTCTTAGGCTGGCCTTGCTCTCTCCTTACAGGTTTCCTTAGACAATCCATGCTCCTGGTTTCCAAACTTCTGGGTTCTCCATTGCACCTTTGGCTTCACACTCACAGCTTCACATACTGCCTCTCAGGAGCACACTGTCTGGCCTCTCAGGCCTTCTGAAATTGGGGTGAAAGCCTTTTTAACCTCAAAACTCATGCATTCTGCATGCATCTAAAACCAGTGCCATATGAATGATGCCAAAATCTGCTGCCAGCTGCAGCCATAGCCAGGTTTTTCTTTCCATTGGCTGTAGGGGTTGAGTAGCCTGGATTGCTGGGCACTCTGAACCTGATTGTAAGGAACAGCTTCTCTACGTCACCACAATTCTGGAACCTGGTGAGGCTGCCGCCATTTTGGAACTTCATGTGGCCTCTGCCGCCAATCTGGAGCATGAAGCTCTCTGGCTTTCTCCTCCAAGAAAAATCTTTCACTTTTGCAGTTTTCAGGCTGCAAAGTGTGGGGACCAACTGCCTCTTCCCATAATACCCACAGGCCATCTTTTTTATTTTTCTGTTCTTTCTCAACAATCAAGATCTCAGCTCTCTCTTTACAGTCCTCAGCTTCCTGGCCAAACTCACAACATTTTAAATCACTCTCCTGGGCTCTTTGCTCTTGATTTGCAATATAAATCTGTCTAAAAGCCCCCAACAATAGCCATGCCACTGCCTCAACTTTTGACTGCCTTGAAATTTCTTCTGTCAGATTAATCATGCCCACCGCCCTTAATCTCAGTCTCAGGCAAAGTCTCTGGACATGAGCAAAATGCAGACAAACTTTCTGCTAAACCATAGCACACATCATCTGGAGTCCAGCACCCAATGCAGTCCTTCTTCCCAGCAGAAACCTCCTGAGCCTTGTCTTTACCAGTAGGATTTCTGTGAGTCCTCTCGTCTCCTGAGCTCTGACTAGAATCTCTCGTACAGAACGACCTAAGATATTCCAGGGTTATTCTTTCAGGAGACGTCTCTGAGCCTTTTCAAGCTCTTCCCACAAGCCATTCTCAAAGGCTCTTGAGCCACATGGTCAGGTACAGTCACAGCAACGACCCCACTGCTCTGGTATGAAATTCTGTCTTGGGTACTTTTCTCTCATTGCTGAGACAAAATACCTGATGCCCAAAGTGAAGGAAGGAAAGGTTTATTTATCTTACAGTTTTTGCAAGTTTTAATCCATACTCAGCTGGCTCCAAGGTAGGGTGGCATGGCTGAAGGCCAGCCATTCATGGCAGCCACAAGCCACAAGAGCAAAAGGGCAAAAGAGGGAAAAGCACACCTCTTCCCTTCCTTATATTGTACACCAGCTACCTGCCCCTTGGGGAGTGCAGCACTCACACCACCAATCCCAGCACTTGACAATGAACCCATCCCAAATGATAGACTCAACCTCCTGCAGGACCGCATGAGGCTTTGGGGGGACATTTAAACAAACCATAACAAAATCATTCTTAACAGAAAAAGGAGCAAAGTGTTCATAATATTGGCATTAATGGTAACTTCTTCAACAAGTCACCCGAAGCACAGGCAACAAAAGAAAAATTAACAAGTGGAGCTACATCAAACTCAAAACTTCTGTACATTGAAGAACACAAGCAAGAGAGTGAAAAGACAACCTATGAAATGTGAGAAAATATTTGCAAATTGTAAATCAGATAAAAGGTTAAGAGTTGATTAAAAATAGGTTTTTTTGATACAGGTAGAGCCTAGTTAAAACATATCAAGGTATAATCTTTTACAATTCTTTTTTTTATTTTAAAAAAGCAAAACAGAAAAAAGGTAGAAGTGATACAGAATTTCAAAAAAACAGTAAGGACTCAATACTCATCAATGCATTACATATTGTTATTTTAGAAGTAGTTGTTCAAGTTACAAAATGTAGGCATAAAAAATGATCAGACAATCAAACAACTGTTAAAATATGATTTAATATTCTATGGTTGGAAGCTAGTCTGAATTCATTGAGCTGGAGTGAATCAAATGAAGGGGGAAGCATGTCAAAAAGGATTAAATTATTATAACTGAAAAAGAATATTATAATTGGAAATGTCAAGAAATAGATTGGAATGCTTCAAATTTGTTATATCCACACATGCATTTTTTAGTCATCTGCATCATTTATGTGTATATTATATACTGAATATTCTTAGTATTCTATTGGCAAGTCATTAAAAGAACTGCTTTGAAAAAAATAAAGGTTAATATTCCAGAGCATATAAAGAACTCCTACAACTCAACAACAACAAAAATCAAATAATCCAATCTTAAGAATGAGCAAAGGATTTGAATAAACATAGTTTCAAGAATAAAATACAAGTGGTTATCCAGCATATAAAAAGGTATAGAACATCACTTATCATTAGAGAAATGTAAATAAAAACCACACTGAAATAGCACCTCATATCCATTTGAATGGCTACTATCATAATAATATTTAAAACAACAAAAACACACCAAAGGAATAAAATCCTGCCACATGCTACAGCAGGGATGAACCTTGAAGACATTATGTTAAGTGAAACAAGCCAATCACAAAAAGACAACCACTGTACAATCTCACTTTTAGAAGGAATCTTTTAAAGTAGCAAAATTCAAAGAACCAGAAAGAATGATGGGTACCAGGAACTGGGAGAAGTGGGAAAGGGGGTTGTTTAATGGCTATAGAATTTCAGTTTTGCAAGATGAAAAGGTCTGGAGATTTGCTACACAACAGTGTGAATATGCATAACACGACTGAACTATATACCTAAAAATGGTTAGGACGATAATTTTACGGGTTTTTTTTTTGTTGTTGTAAAAATTAAAACATTATTGTATTACATGCCATACAAAAACAAATGAAAGACTAGACTCGACCAGCAGATTATAGTTGGCCAAACCTTCTTTGATCAAGCCTCAGGAAACTTTTCCTACATTCCATGCCTCAAGGTACTTTATACCATTACTATCACATTGTTAGGTTTATATTTAGAAAGTTCCCCCGAACTCTCATGCATGTAGAAAGTTACTGAATCACGAAAGCACTATACTCAATGGTGGTTTCATCCATTAATGAGTTCAGTAGCTGAATAGCTTGTGAGGAAGTGGTGCTTGGTCTGAGGTGGATCACTGGGGATTTAACCTGGAACAATGTATTGTTAGTCCTAGCCTCCCTTTCCCCTCACCCCATAGACTTCCTGTCTACCATGGGTTGAACACCTTTTCTTCTGCCGTGTTCTCTGTCATTGTTTTTCTGCCTTGGAGGCAGTCAAACATGAGTTGGGAGCCAAAACAAACCCCTCTTCCTTTAAATTGTGAGTATTGTGTCTCACCAATGGGAAAGTAACTCAGACACACACACACCTTTGGAGAATCTAATAAAACACCTGCAGTACTGGTAGAAACATCCACAGTAAGTCCAATGGTGGAAAGACAGGCAAAGTTGGAATGGAGGATTTTCAGAAAAGCCTCACTAATGAATGGGACAATGATTTAGGCAACTATAATAGAGGAGAGTATGTGAATGTTAGGGATTTTGAAAGCCTATTTTAAGAAGGAGTATGGACACTGACAACCCATTACTCACCTTTATCCATAAGATAGTGTAGTTTAGATGAGGAAGAGTGAATTTATTCACAGTGTCAACTTTGTTAAGTTAATACCTCTAGCTTTACCTGGATGTGACAAGTTCCCTACTGCCCCAAATGAACACTACAACCCAGGGGACTATCTTGCCAACGACTTTATTCCCTCATCAGAACAAATTTAAAGATAGGAAGACAGAAAACATTCTTTCCCATTGGATTGATATTTATCTATTTACTCTAGTAAGTGAAGGTAGAAAAGTAACTACAACCTATAAAGCCCTGGCTAACTGCATTTCTGCAGCTGTATTTTCCTTGATACCACAAAGTCTCCTTTTTTTTTCTTTTTTTTTTTTTTTTTTGCACTGGGGATCAAACTCACGACCTTACACTTACCAAGTAAGTGCTCGAACTGCTGAACTAAATCCCTGGCCCCCAAACTCTCCATTCCCTGGGGACCCCAAGGAAATGGTGCAGACTGGTAAGGGAATTGAAGTCTCCTTGCTTCTCTAAGCAGAATGGTCAGGGAATGGGTCTCATTTAACAAAAGAACATAAATCTCAGTGTGTATTTTGAAAAAGCATTATTCTGTGTGACAACCTTTCCAAAAACAACAGCAACGTTCTTTTAGCTTCTTTTCTTCAATCCATTCCTTCATCAGACTACTCAAGAATAAGCAGTTCAAACAATGCTTTCTTCTTTCATTTGTTAGCCAGGTTAACTAGTTCATTCCTTCCACAAAGGAAGAGGTTTCCTTGGCCTCTGGGATGTTGGGGGAGAGTATTAATGAGGCCACTTCAGTAACTTTCTCAATTACTTCCAATTTTCACCTGTCCCATGATGTGTTCATTTGAACCTCAGCCTCAGAATTGACTTGCCTTGTTTCTGACCCAAGAAAACTATAGACAGGATGAGAGGGTTCAGTAACACTGTTCATGTTAAACACACTGCAGGAAGAGAACACAAACTTTAAGACTTCCTTGCGCAGGTTAGATTTCTTTCTTATCCATTCCTTGGTTGATGGGAATTTAGGGCTTTTTCTAAGATTTGGCTATTGCAAATTGTGCTGCTATAAACATGAGTGTACATATATTGCTGTGGTATGTTCTTTCAATTCTGCTGGGAAAATGTCCAGAAGGGGCATAGCTGTGTCAAATGGAAATTCTAATCCTAGTTTTTTGAGGAATCTCCACACTGATTTTCACAGTGATTGCAACAGTCTACACTCCCATCAACAATGCAGAAGTGTTCCTTTTTCTCAATAGCACCTCCAGCATTTGTTATTGGTTGATTTCTTGATGTTGGCCATTCTTTCTGGAGTGAGATGGAATCTCAGTGCTGTTTTAATTTGCATTTAACTAATGACCAATGGTGTTGCACATTTTTTCATATATTTATTCACCATTTGTAATTTTCATTTGAGAATTCTGTATTCATCTCAGATGCCCATTTTTTGATTGGGTCTTTGAATTTGGGTGGCCTGGTTTTTTCAATTCTTTATACACTCTAAATAGAAGTCTTTTGTCTGAGGGACTGTTGGCAAAAAATTTTTCCCAATCTGTGGGATTTTTTCCACTCTGTTGGTGATTTCTTTTCATATGCAGAACTTTTTAACGAGATTAGATCCCAGTTGCTGATTCTTTGAAGTACTTCTCATGCAGTTTGGTTTTTGTTCATGAACTCTCGGCCTACTCCCATGTCTTTGTGATTTCTACCTACTTTGTCTTCCAGCAGATTTAGTGTTTCTGTTTTACTATTTTGATCTTTGATCCATTTTGACTTTAGTTTACTGCATGGTGAAAAGCATGGGTCTAGTTTATGTCTTTGGCATGTGGAAAACCAGTTTTTCCAGAACCATTTATTAAAGAGGCTATCTTTCTTCCAGTGAAAATGTTTGGCCGCTTTATCAAAGATAGGGCGACTGAGGGTGTTTGTAGCTCTGTCTCTACCTTCTGTTCTGTTCCATTGAACCTCAGGTCTGTTTTTTTGCCAGCACTGGACTGATCTTATTACAGTAGCTTTGTAATATAATTTCAAGGTTGGGATTGTGATACCTCCTACCTTGCCTTTGTTGCCCGGGATTGCTTTTGCTATTTTAGGTGTCTTATAGTTCCTTATGATTTTCAGGAATGATTTCTCTACACCTGTGAGACATACTAATGGTATTTTAACCAGGATTGCATTAAATATGTATAACAGTTTTGGGAAAATGACCATTTTCACAATGTTGGTTCTTCCTATCCATGAGCAGGGAATATCTTTCCATTTTCTGAGGTCCTCTTTGATATTCTTTTTCTGTTAACTGTAATTTTCAATGTATAGATCTTGTATTTCCTTTGTTAGATTGATTCCTAGCTCTCTCTTTCTTTCTTTCTTTCTTTCTTTCTTTCTTTCTTTCTTTCTTTCTTTCTTTCCTTTTTTGGATGCTGTTGTGAAAGGTGTTATTTCCCTAATTTCAGGCTCAGTGACTTTGTTGATTTTATACAGAAGTGCTATTGATTTTTGAGTGTTGACTTTGTATTCAGCTACATTGCTGAATTTGTTTATTAAATCTGCTAGACCTTTGGTGGAGTTTTTAGGGTCTTCTATTTAGAGTATCATGTCATCTGCAAATATTAATAATTTAACTTCTTCCTGTACTGTCCTTATTCATTTTGTATCTCTTTCTTCTCTAATTGCTCTGGCTAATGTTTCTAGAACCATATTGAATAGGAGTGGTGATTGTGACCATCCTTGTCTTGTTTCTGATTTTAGAGAGAAAGTTTTCAGTTTTTCTCCATTCAGTATGATGTTGGTTGTTGGTTTGCCATAGATGTATTTTCAGATTGAAATAGAGACCATCTATTTTGATCTTTTGCAGAGGTTTTACCATGAATGAGTGTTGCATTTTAGTAAAGACTTTTTCTGCCTACACTGAGATGATCATGTGATTTTTTCTTTCACTCTCTTAATATGGTGTATTACATTTATTGTTTTGCGTATGTTGAGCCATACCTGCATTTCTTGAATACATCTTGCTTGGTTATGGTGTCTTATTTTCTAGATGATTTATTGTATCCCATTTACTAGTATTTTACTGAGGATTTTTGCATCTATGCTAATTAGAGTGATTGACCTGTAGTTCTCTTTTTTGGTTGGGTCTTTTTCTGGTTTTGGTATCAGAGTAATACTTGCCTCTAGAATGAGTTAAAGAGTTTTGCTTCCTTTTCAATTTCATTAAAGAGTTTGAGAAGTATCAGCATTAAATCTTCTCTAAATTTCTTGTAGAATTAAGCAATGAATCTGTAAGGATCTGGGCTTTTCTTTGTTGGTAAACTTTTAGTTACATTTTCAATTTCATTAACTGATATTGGGTTATTCAGAAATTTTGCAACTTCTTGGTTCAGCATTAATAATTCATACATTTTTAGGAATCTATTTATTTCTTTTGCATTTTCCATCCTATGCAAGTATAAATTTTCAAAGTAGGTATCGATGATCTTCTGAATTTCTGTAGGATCTCTGGTAATTTCACCCTTTTCATTCCTCAATGCATGAATTTGAGATTTTTTTCCTTTTTGATAAGATTGGCTAGGGGTTTATCAATTTTGTTTATTCTTTCAAAGAATCAACTTTTTGATTCATTAATCCTTTGTATTGTTTTCTTGGTCTCAATTAAGTTAATTTATGCTCTGATCTTTATAATTTCCTCCCATTTGAGCTTGACTTGCTCTTCTTTTTCTAGATGCTTTAGTTGTAACATCAGATTTTTTATTTGTGCTCATTCTGTTTTCCTGATGTGAGAATTCATTGTTATTAATTTTCCTCTTAGGACAACTGTCATTGCATTCCACATGTTTCAGTATGTTGTGTTTGCATTTTCATTTGATTGTAGATATTGTTTAATTTCTTCTGTAATTTTCTCTGTGACCCCCTGGTTTTTCAGGACGGTATTATTTAATGTCTATGTGTTTATGGAGTTTTATCTATTTGTTTTCTTTTTTTTATTTAAAGAGTATAAAACCAAGGAAAATAAAACAGAATAAAGTCAATCAAAACAAACCAGTGTAAGTGATACAGGAATTCAAAACAAAACAATATCAATGATAGTTACCATAATGCCTCTTGTCTTCAAAATAGCTTCAGATACCTTCAGACATAGTAAAAATCAAACAGAACAGAACAAAATAGAAAGAATAAAAACAAAACAATGAATGCAATTAAGGATTTGGAAACGACAATAGTAAATCCAAAATGGCTACCATAATATATCTTGCTATCTTTGAAATAGCTACTCATGCCATTGGATGTAACAAAACCAAACAAAACAAATCAGAGAAAAACTTAACCTAACAAATGAAAATGATACAGGACTTCAAAACAAGATAATAGGGAATTAACAATGGCTACCACCTTCAGAAGGAGATCCCTCCTAGATGCCACACTGTGTACTGCTATCTTCTGAAAAGATGATCAGACCACTGACCCTAGTCCTGCAAGGACAGTGAAACACCAAAACACCACAAGCGTCAAATTGTATTTCACCTCAATAGCTATCATTACAGCCTGTGTTTCCCTGGATCAGCTGATTGCTTGTGGGGGTGGGGATTGACTATCTGTTCGCAGCCTGCACACTGAAAGGGGCTGGAGTCTGGCTGTCCCCCTGCCACCAGCAACCTGTGCATGGCACTGGTTCACAGGGAGAGCTTGCTTCTTGGTGAATCCTTGTTCTCTCCCCCAGCAGTCTGCAAATAGCACTGACTCATGGGGAAAGGCTTGGGTCTGGGTGCACCCTTGCCAGCAGTGGCCCACACATTGCACTGGTTCACAGAGTGTGCTTGCTTCTTGGTGAATCCTTGTTCTCTCCCCTCGAAGTCCTTTTTGCTGTTTCTTTTGCCATTAACTTACAATTTCATTGGTCTATGGTCAGATAATACGCATGACATAATTTCAATTGTTTTGCACTTTCTTAAGCATGTTCTATGGGCTAGTATATGGTCTAATTTAGAGAATGATCTGTGTGCAACTGAGAAGAATGTGTATTCTGGTGTTTTGGGGTGGAATACTCTGTAAATATCTAATTCCAGTTGTTTACATATTTTAATCAGTTCTTTTATTTATTTGCTGATTTTTTGGTCTAGTTGATCTAGCTCTTTGTGACAGTGAGATCCTCTGCTAAAATTATGTTATTGTTTATTTTATTTTTCATGTCTAATAATATTCATCTTATATAGTTGGATACTCCTTTATTTGGTGCATATATATTTATGATTATTATCACTTCCTCTTGAATTTTTCCTCTAAGAAGTATGTAGTGACCTTCTTTATCTCTTGCGATCACTCTTGGTTTGAAATTTACAGTATCTGCAAACAGGATATCTGCCCTTGCTTTTGTCTGGGTTCCTATTGCATGGAGTATTGTTTTCCAACCTTTGATTTTAGGTCTATGAGTTTCTTTTTCAGTTAAGTGTGTTTCTTGTATACAGCATACTGTTGGCTCTTGCTTCTTGATCTGTTCTGCCAGTCTGTTTCTTTTGATTGGTGAATTGAAGCCATTTATGTTAATGATTATAGTTGATATGTATTGGTTTATCTTTATCATGTTTTTTGGTGTTGTTGGTTCTCTGTTTTTGCCTCTGTTTGATTGCTTTCCCTGTCTGGTAGTTTCTTTCTGATGTTTTTCTTGAAATTGTGTGCATTTTTATCACTATCTAGAATATCTTTCAGTACTCTTTGTAGGGTTAGATTTGTGTTCATGAGTTTCTTCAGTTGTTCTTTGTCATGGAAGTCTTATCTATCCATTAATTTTAAAAGATAATTTTGCAAGGTATGATCAAGGTTGAAAGTAGTTTTTCTTTCGGGGCTTGAATTATTTCACTCCAACCTCTTCTCCATTTGTGAGTTTGTGTTGAGAAGTCAGTAGTGATTCTAATGGATTTTTTTTCATAGGTAATGTTTTTCTTTTCTCTAGTAGCTTTCAATACTCTGGTTTTGTGTCTGGGATCTCAATTATTATATTTCTGGGTATAGATTTATTTTGGTAATGACTGTTTGAAGTTCCATATGCCACTGATTTTCTGTATGTCAGATTCTGTTCCTATGCTTGGAGAATTTTCTTCTATTACTTCTGCAAATAATTTTTATTGTCATTTGTACTGACTCCTGCTTCTTCATTGACAATCATAAAGCTTATATTATTTTTTGGCATCATCTTAGAGCTGTTGAATTGTTATTTTCTGTTCCCTTGCTATTTTTAAGAAATCTTTTCTTTCATGGTCACTAGCTTCAATCCTGTCTTCAAGGTCTGAAAGTCTATCTTCAGCTTTGTTCAAGTGGTTTTTCCAGCTTTTGGAGGAATTTTAATTTCCTGGATATCTGTTTGAACCTGTTTCATGCATTCTAATCCTTTCCTATATTGTTCATTCAAAGTTTCCACCATTTTCCTGTGCTCCTCTATCTTTTTGTCTATGCCTTCTCTAGCTATGTTGAGCAATTCTTTCATTATGAATGCCAATTCTTTTTTTTTTAACTGAGAGATTATTTCTGATCTGATTCCCTCTGCATCCTTATGGAATTGTTTCTTTACTTCACTTGCTCTCTTTTCAGAGGTTTCAAGCGTGTTTCTTCCAATTTCTTCTATTTCAATGTCTCCTGCATTTCTTCTGGGAGGGCTGATGCTCTGAGATTGCATTTTGTTTTTTATTTTGTCATTTTCTCCTGTTGGTTCATATTTTGGTCTTTTCAATCTTGCTAGTTTCACCTATGCCTCATATGCACTATGTCAGGGTCCTACTGTGTACCTGGTTTTCTCCCAGTCACCGATCCTGGTGGAGGATGGCATCACCAGCATGGTTGCTGGCCCACCATGGTCACCCAGGTGAAGAGCAGCATCATTAGTGCAGTCACAGGCCTGCCACATTCTCCTGGGTGGAGAGTGGGATAACCAGAATGGTCACAAGTCCCACCATGATAAACTGGGCTGGTGAAACATATCTTAGAATTCCTTTTTTTTTTTTTTTTTTTTTGGCTGTTTCTTCATTATTGAGCAAAGATCAGGTTGCTGCTCACATTTCTATAGCTTCAACTATTCACATTCTTTATTAGATAAACCAGCACTTCTGAGCTTGGCGTAAATGATAAGTGCCACCTTAGAAGCCATAGTTTTGTTATTTAGTGGTAGCATTGGGAGACATCCAGATTCACAGGGTAAGGACCCCTTAAAGCTGCAAAGGTCCCAGAAACTGATCTGGAATGTCCACAAATTGACTGTTAAAGCTTCATCTGTTTGCTCATTCTTTCCTTTTTTCATTCCTTTATTCCAGAAACACTTTTGAACTGCCTAGTAGATATCAGTGCCTTATTCCACTCTCAGAAGTGTCAAATATGGGGGCAGGCAGTTGATGGATAAGTAAACAGACCATCACAAAAATGTGCATGACTCTGTGAACCAGAGGCAGTGCCAGGTAATAGTTTAGAAAGTATACTCCAAACTGCAGTCCTGTTTTACACCACAGCCTTGGCTGTGTGACCTTGGATAGGCCCTAATCTCCTCAGTTGACTCCAGAGCCAGTGTCTAAGGCACAAACCTACTCTATACGGTGAGGTCCCTGGGACTAGAGCAGCATAGATAGGTAGCATTACATCTGATTTTGACTAGAGTGCTTCCAGAAACCCAGAAGGCTGTGAAAAACATACAAAGACTGAATTTTATCTTTTAAAATATCCTACAATGAGAGCAGGCAACAGGCAGATGGACAGCTGGTGCACAGAACCTTTTCCCATTTAGACTGAGGAGCTAGCATGGAAGCTTGGGTTCAGGGTCAGATCGCTGATCCACAGAGGTACTTACAAGCAAGGTAGGCTTCAGTTCTGGTTAAGTTCACAGAACTTGAAGACAAGAGTGGAGGCATGAAGAGATCCTCATTAGTAGTATATGAGGAAGACATTAAGCAGTACAGGAGCCCTGCTAACAACGCTTGTACTGGAAAGTGTGGTACCATTGAGAATAGTTTCTCAGATTTCTTGGTTACAGGTAGAGTGACTAAGCTGCGGCCATGCTCTGAAAGTGTCATTGCATTTTCAGTAAAACCACACTCCCTCCTGGTAGTTTTGGGGTAATTGAGTGAGCCCAACATGGATTCTAGACAGACCTGTTCATGGGAGTCACCAGATTTTTCTGACTGACTGTCTCAAAGATGTCATGACAACCTTGTTAAACCTTTCTTAGACCTGCGTATCAGGACAAGACCCTCCCTTTGTCCTTCATTCCATCCCTCCTTGCCTTCCACTGTTTCCCCTCCCCCATCACTCTCTTCCTTCCTTTTTTTCTCTCTCCTTCGCTCAAGATCTCCTTCACTTGCATTGCTTCACAGTAGAGGTTGGTGGTTCTATAAGACTCAGCCATCTCCCTCCCCATTCTCTATCACACAGATTACCCCTAATACATTTCTGCCCTTAATCCTATCATTGTCTCTGTTTCTTAGGGGACCTGGAACAACGCAAAGGAATCACCTTAGAGCATAGTTTAAAGGATAAAAACGTGCAATAACAAGGATTTCTTTGGACATTGAGTACAACAGTTTTTCCATTTTATTCTTCAAAGAATACAAATTCATAGGGCAGACTTCAGGAGCCAGGCAAACCACTAGGCTCTAAGAAGACAATAATGAACAAGATAAACAAAATACTCTCACAAAATGCATCGATAAAGACAGCAGAGGATAATAACTGAGAAAACACTTTTGCTGGTTTTCTGTGTGTGTGTGTGTGTGTGTGTGTGTGTGTGTGTGTGTTTAAATGCTAGTGGTGTGGTCCAAACTCTTTACTACAGCTCATGAATCCGAGTCTTCATGGTCTGGCCCTACTTATTTCTTTATTACTTTTCTCATCAAATCCTTCTTGCACTCCACATCAGCCAGTTTGAAATGCTTTTGACTCCCCAAAACTTCCATCTTCCTTCTTATTCTGGATCTTTGCCAAAACTACCCTTCACTTAGCAGCCTTGGCCCTGGTCCTTCTGCCATGCTTAGTAGTTCAGGCATCTCTGCTCTAAGAAGTTCAACCTACGCAACTGAAAGTCCTCTTCCTCTGTGTTCTCATAACTCCTTCTACCCTGATCAGAGATTTAATTATAGGCAAGTAAATGGAAAGCTATAGACAAGCAAAAATCATGCCAGGCACAAGAAATATGATGCATATTCCTTCTTTCCAAATTGATTGTTTCATTTTTAAGAAACAGAATTTCCAATCTTAATGCTAAAACCAAACATGATTTGTGCTTTGTTGTCTTAGAGCCAGCTACCAACCCAATGTCTGTTTTCCCTTACCTTTTCTTTGCAATAATGTGTTGAGCTAAAAATATTTATGTTGCCTAGTGTTTCTTGCAAATACAAGTAGACAATGAGATACAAGTAGAAATCAAGAAGTGGGGCTTCTAGGAAGCACTTTTTGCCTTTTGACTCTACTTCCCACTGCCTGGTATTTGAATGTGATACTTAAAGTTCTAGCAAACATCTTGGGACCATGAGGGAAAGGTCAAGAGAATCACAAACAGCCCTGACATTCTTGAACTGCTAAACCAACACCAGCAACTGCCTACCTTTGGATTTCTCATTACACGAGACAAATAAACCCTCATGTGTTTCAGCCACTGTAGTCAAATTTCTTTTACTTACAGATTAATAAAATTTTGAACTGATCCAGTTCAACAAATTCTATTTCCTCCTCCTTAGTGGTACTCATATTTAGAATATGTCGCTTCCTCCCAGTCATCTTTTCTTCCAAATCTCTGCCTACCAAATCATATCCATCATTAAAGACTGTGTTCAGATAACACCAACTTTATGAGATTTTATTGTATTCCCTCTCAATCCAGATGGGCTATTTCTCTTTTATGGCTCATTGTACTATACTTTATCTTGGTCTTTATATTTCAAAACCGAAATATATAATGTTCTGCCTTGTATGATTGGTAATACTGTTAACTTATATTGCATAGTGCTTTGTATGTTCTTTTTTGTTTGTTTTTTGTTTTACTGGTTTTTTTGGTGTTTTTTGTTTTTTGTGTTTTTGGGGGTTTTTTTTGGTTTTGTTTTTTTTGTTTTTGTTTTTTGTTTTTGTACCAGGGATCAAACTCACGACCTTGCACTTGCCAGGCAGGCACTTATGCTGCTGAGCTAAATTTCCCTCTTGGTATGTTCTGATAGCAGAGATACACAGTCGATATTTAGCAAATTCTTACTAAATTAAGGAAAATTTTGCAATGTAAACACGCCTTCTTTTTACACACATACAGGCATACACAGTTAGCCACTGACTGCAGTTTGTGTTGGAAAGAAATTGGGTGGAATATGAACAACAGAATACATAAAATATGCCCTCAAATAGTATCTTCTTTAATCGATTGGGAAAATAAAATTATTCTCTTGACAATGGGAGACTTAATTCTGCTTAATTTTGATTGAGCATTATTTCACTTAAAAGTTTATTTATCAAATGCCTTCACTATGAAGTCATAGTGCTATGAACAAGGTTGTATTAAGATAAATGAGAGGTTGAGCTTGGAATGTTATGATCAGAGATAAAATATAGAGGCAATAAAAATTCCAGCTGAATGCAATGAGATCCTGAACTAAGTTGACAACATGGAGAACAGAAAAAGAAACAAGCTAGCATTGCTTAGCTTACACAGAAAATAGGTATGAAAATGTTTTTTAAAACCTCTGTTATTCATGCTCATAGATACTGAGATTCTACGGAACATAACATACCCCAAAATGATGAGATAAAGTGAGCAGATGAGTTGATGGTCTGTGTTTAAAGAGGATATTTTGATGGAAACATAAATGGGGATTCAGAATTCTTTAAAAAATCAACCATGAGACAAATATCTGAGGAGAGTTCATTAGAATGAAAGATCCTTACAGAAGAAGAAAAATTTCTCTCCTAAAAGCACTTTGTTTGTGTCTATTATACTCTTAATCACATTGGGTTGTAAACCTTTATTTATACTTTTGCCAAATTTTTGAGTAAAAAGATCACATACTAGTTACCTTTGGGTCCACCTAACACATGCTTGACACATGGCTGACTCTCAATAACTGATTGCTTATTGTCGTCTTTCTTGGCTTGTCTGACCATGGGGACTGGGGATGTAACAGAATGGTAAAGAACTTGCTTAGCATGTGTGAGGCCGTATCTCCAGCACCACACACACACACACACACACACACACACACACACTTACCATGACCTTCTGAAAACACATTCTTTCTTTATTTTCATGACACTGGATTTTCTTGACCCTTTTTCCTCAGTCATTTTCAATTTTGATTTTTGTGTTTTGGATTTTTTCTAAGTTCTTTTCCTTCCAAACACCCTTTTAGTGTTGTTATTTTTCAAGACACCTTCTACCACTCCCTTTTTATTTATATTAAATCTTGAAAAATTTTTATCTTTTTGAATCTATTATTAACATTGTTTCTATTATTGCTTCCTGCAACCTCATTAGATATTTTTTAGACTTTCTTATTCTATCCTTAATGTCTCTTTACTTCTATCATATTATTTTCATATCTTTGTCTTTATGGTTTTTGCTTGTTAATATTTGATACATTTTCCACCTTACAAATTCTCTTTAGCATTCATATTTAACCCATCCAAGGAGATATTAATTTGTACTTACATTATGATATTTTTCCCTTGTCAAAGTTCATTTGTTTTTTTTTCCAATCTATCTGATCAGTTTTCAAAGTTTCTTATTTCTTAATTATTATTAAATTTCCTTTTATTTATTTTAGCATATCAAATATACTTATTTTGTATCCAATATATGATCATTCTTATCTTCATGAGTCTCTGTAAGTTTGTTTCTTCAGCTTTCCACCCATACCAGCTGTTTCTTTGCAGAGTTAGTGATTTTTTTTCCTCTATGATCTCATGGTCTTTGGAATTTCGTCTGTGAGAATTCTTTGAGACCACTTTAAATTCTTCCAGAGAACAATTTCATTGGCTACTGCAGTGTGCCTAGGAGTGCTATTAACCAAGGACCACCATAAAGTAACTTTTCTTCTTGGTGGTTTTGGAGTCACAGAGATAGTATTCTGCTCCCTAAACTGCTTAAATGTGGGCATGTGGTTAGGAAATTTTAGGAGAACCAATTTTTCCCCATAATTCCTAAGCAGATAAGTATTATTATGATGGGATGGGGTATTTTCTGGGCAACTCATTAAAGTAGCCTCTCCACTAGAGGATTTTGGTTTTCTAATAGGGTCTCTAGTCAGCCTGATTGCCTTACTTGAATACCAGGGTTTATCTTTTAATTTTGTCCAACCGAACACTCCTTTAATGCTGACTGTATTCTATCAGGGATATGCAGATACTCCCAAGAAAAACTCTGGTTTGATCATCTCCAGAAAACCAGGCTTTACTTTCTGGCTTCTGATATTTCCCTTACTTAGCTTCTGTTTATCTCCACTTTAAAAATAACAATTTCAATGTCATATCCAGATTTTTAGGATTTCTTTGTTGTAAATAGTTTCTCCACAAACCTATTCAATTATCTGAAGTGGAAAATGTTACCTTGCCTAGTAATCTTCTACTTGGATAGTTTCATCCTGGTTAGACTATATTCTCCAGACAACTTTCCAATTTAGATTCTAACTTCCCCCCGAGCTTCAAATATGACAACGATTGCCTACTGTTCCATGTTAATCACCTAATTCATGGTCTGTTCCTGTAGCCTGCAAATTTACCTTTGTCTCATACTTATTGTCTTGATCAGGGGCACAATAATCTACTGATTCAATCAGATTAGAATACTGAGAGACTCTTCAGCTTGCTCCCTCATACTCTGTCAGTTACCACTTCCTGTCACTGTCAAGTTTGAAATTATTTCTGGTTATTTACTTCTATCCCTATTCCCCTGAAAACCCTCTGGTTTCTTACCTACCCCTCACCTAGACAAGATCCCTAGTCATGCAAGTGGCTTTGGTCTCTTAGCTATTTGATACCCATTTCATTATTGAAGATGCCACCAGAATTTTCTTTCCAAATCAAAGCTCGGATCATATCACTTGCCTGCAGTAAAATCATTATTGACTTTCCATTACTTACTAAAGCAAGAATAAAACATCTTTACTTGGTGTTCAAAGTGTATGACAATGAAGATCCAATCTTTCCAGCTTTTTTGTTCTGGCTCCTTATTCTGTGACACCCATAATGCTCTAGTTACATTGTATTTGTCACCCTGTGACTGAACTCATTTACTTTAAACATACTTTTTTCATCTTCATCTTCAAAAATCCTACTTATTATTCAGAGTGTATTTCAATTTTTACTTTCTTTATGGCACTTTCTCAGAAATTAATTAATTTTAATCTGTGCTCCCATAGTAGTTTCCTTGTATCTTTTGTAGAACTTGCCATATTGTGTCTTTTATTAGAGGTCAGTGAGCATGCTTCCTTCCTCTACCAGCTCTGAGTTCTTGCAGGCATTGGACTATAGCACTTACATGCCTTAGCTCTGGAGGCAAATAGGCTCAAACTTTGCTCCCATCATTAGCTGTGTGGCTTTGGCTTAATTTCTCTGTGTCTGTTTCCTCATTTACAAAAGAGAATATGCAGCAGTGTTGTAAGGCTCAAATGATATAACTCACACACAGCCATTAACACTATGCCTGGTGCAGTGTAACTGCTCAATAACTATTTGCTACTCTTTTTAAAGGTAGGCGCTGCAGCTTGTTTATTTTTCTAATTCCCCAACAATTTTTCTAGCTCTCCCTCTTCCCCCACCACTTCCCATTCCAGGGCTTCACCCAATGCTTTCCACAGATTAAGTAACCACTAAATTCTTCATGAGTGAATGCTGAAAACATCACACAGCTTTTATAGAAAACATTTAATTCAGCCTGGGTAGAAACAGTTCACGTTTGAATAAGACACCAACAGATGAATGCTTATGGGCTGTCCCAGCAAGATACATCAATGGAACATCCTGTCTGAGCAGCAAAGAGCAGCCCCTTTCAGTATTGTCTGAACAAGCTGGCGTTACTAAGAGTGGTAAAAAGAAAGGAGAGATTTCATATCCTAAGGAAGCGTTTGGAACTTAATGAGAAGTGTAGGCTGAGAAAATGACCTGACTCTTTGAAAACCAAGTGCAGCTACCAATCTGAAGCTTACACACAGCCAGGCCATGTGTAAGCAACAGGGGCCAGAGTTTTGCAAAATCTCTTTCCCTGGCCTGTGGTGAATTTTGAATCAAACTCACTCAGCATTTTGCTGTCTATAGACACAGCACATTTTTTCTCTAAATCCTCACTCTCAGCATGCTTAGTAACCAACATTCCTGATAAAAACCAATGAAACCAAATGAATTATTTTGGGGTAAGATATGAAGTTGGTCTTCCCCCCATTACTTGTTCAAGCACCAATCATGTTTATGCTTATTACTTTACATACTTTACATTACCAATATTTCAAAGCTAGCATTGTTGGCTTAGATTTCATATTGTTTCTGCTTTATTTCTTAATTATTTTTTATTTTTTTATTTTTTAAATTTTTATTTATTATTTATTTTTATGGCATACTTGTCTAAATGTTTTCAGTAAAATTTTCATAAAGGAGAAAGGTTTCAAAGTCCATGTTTCGATTTATACCTCCTACTGATTATATCTCACATAGCTACAAATTCATTAAAACACTCAAGCCATTTTTATACATGCTTTTAAGCTTATTTTTTCCATGAGTTTGAGAAAGATTTAGACACTTGCCATTCTAAGCTATTTTAGAAATGTTGAGCTTCATCATGTAGAGATGATAAAAATGGAATTTTCCTTTACCCTCACAGAAAAGATGACTCAATGGTATTCCTGAGATCTGCTTATTTCCCTTTGAGTAAAAAGACACAGAACAGCCCCACTACAAGATATACTTAAGGTGACCCTCTGCACTGCCCTCCCAACACACAAGAAATTCAATTAAATAATTTTGTTCTTGAAGCCAAAGGACATACATGGCATCCTGACTGATCATTATTTGTATATGTAGCCCTTGATTCCTAACCTGTCCCTTTGATTGGAAAACTGAATGACCCAGAATATAGTCAGCATTATGCAGTTTTATCTCCTAAGCAGTTTTTCTTTCATAGAATCTGTCCCTACTTTTCCAATGTCTGTGTTGTTCAGCTAACTGTTGAAGGCTTGGCTGATAAGGCGGGGGTTAGAGAGAGAGAGAGAGAGAGAGAGAGAGGAAGAAGGAGGAAGAGAAGAGAAGAGAAGAGAAGAGAAGAGAAGAGAAGAGAAGAGAGGAGAGGAGAGGAGAGGAGAGGAGAGGAGAGGAGAGGAGAGGAGAAGAGAAGAGAAGAGAAGAGAAGAGAAGAGAAGAGAAGAGAAGAGAAGAGAAGGCAGAAAAAGTGGAGCATGGCATAAGCAGCATGCCTGGCTTTGGAGGCAAATAAACCAGGTTCCAAACTTGAAGGTCTAAAAAGTAATAATAAGCCAGAACATTATTTTCTGGATGGGATTTGTAGTTTAAGGTGTTACTTCTTTTGGTTAGTAAATAATTTCTTTAATACCAACAGTCTTTACTATACAAAGGGTTGTTTTTCTCATGGCACACCTGCAGCCCTTTGACAGCTTCTGTGAAAGATATTTTGGGAGTGGCTTTCACTCAGAAAGGTCACCTCAGCGGTGTCACCAGCAGGGTGCTAAGCAGAATCTCTAGTCCAAATCACTGCTTAGAACTCATTGAGTCTGTGAAGAATAGAGTGGAAAATTTTGTTTCTTACTACACATTATGACCCAGATAGGGTAATATGATCTTTTTTGCTTCAAGGAATGAAGCATTTGGAGACTTATTCCTATTCCAGTTATACCCTCACGTTGTTGATGAGAAACAATGTGAGATATGCACAATCCTAGTTGTCCCCTTTCACCCCTTTCCTTCCTCTCTTTATCATACTTGGGATTGAATTCAAGGCCTACACACTGAATTATATCCCTAACCACCCAATGCCCACTTAAAACTTGCAACCCTCCTGCCTCAACCTCCCCAAGTTCTGGGATTACAGGCATGCAGCATTATATCTGAGAGATGCACACTTTCAAATAGGTAACCCAGAAATAATTTGCCACAGAAATGCTTCTAGAAAATCAGCTGAAATGTTTGCTTCAGCACCACATACACAAAAAGCAGCTGCATCTTTCAGATTGTATTAACAGGAGGCTTGACCTAATTTCTATGTGGCACCATAATGCAGGGATATGTGTGGGATACGTGAAGCTTTGCTAGCTTCCCTGTTGTCTTATCACACTACTTGTAACCATCCTCTTCTCAGTTCTCCCAAAACAAACTACATAATTCCCTTGAAGCCTGGATTACACTCAACCCACTCTAAAAGTAGCTTTACATAAGGTATTAGGCCAGCCCATCATGCTGCTTTCTTATTATACTGCTCTTCTTCATGGAGTTGTTCATCTTATGGGGTTGACATAGATGTAAAACTAGGAAAGCTTGCCACCACACCCAAGAACTGTAGGTGAGGCTCCTGAGGACTGGAAAGCTACATTCAGTGACCCTCCAACACCTAGGAGCTACTTCTGAGACCAGCAGGGACCAGGAGTCTGTAACCAGCAACCTACAGTCATTTGGGAACACTGAGTAAGGCCTGTGGGGACTGGGAGTCTGCCCCCAGCAACTCACAGTCAATCAGGAACACTTGGTGAGGCCCACAGGGATTGGAATTCTGTGCCTAGTGACCCACCATCTCCAGGGAACCATCTCTGAAGCCTGTGGGGACAAAGCATCTGTACCAGCAACCTGCAGTCATCCAGAAACCCTCAATGAAGTCTACAGGAACTAAGAGTACACTCCAAGCAACCCATCCACATTCAGTGAGGCCTGCAGGGACTGTGAGTCCATCCCCAGTGACCTGCCTACTCCATGAGCCATCTCTGAAGCCCACAGGGACATTGAATCCGTGAATAGTAACTCGCAGGCATCAGGAACCCTTGGTGAGACCCGAGAACTGGAAGTCAACACCTGGCAACCCACCCACACCCAAGAGCCATCTCTGAAGCCCATGGGGACTAGGAGTCTGTGCCCAGCAACTCACAGTCATCCAGGAACTCACAGTGAGGTCCACAGTGAGTAGGAAGTTGTGCCCAGTCACACATCCTCACTCAGGAACCTTATGTGAGGTTCGTGGGGACAGAGAATCCACAATCAGTAGCCCACCCACACCCAGGAGCCATCTCTGAAGTATGCAGGGACCAGAGTCTGGTACTAGAGACCCACAGGCATCAGCAACACTCAGTGAGACCTGCTGCCAGACAGGTTGCCAGTGCAGGAAGTAACAAGGATTTGACATCCAGTTGATTCAGAGGAAAACAGAAAAATGCCAAAATGAAAAAACAAAGGGCAGTCTTCCACTTCCAGACCATTCAATTTAAGTGCAGGAGACATAGATGCGGATTAATTTGGAAATTACACACCTGAAATTTCCGAAATGATGGCAAGGAAAGTAAAGAAACAACTCCAGAAAGCTGTAAAGGAAATCAGATCAGAAATAATCTCCCAGGTAAAAACAGACATGATAAACATAATGAAAGAATTGGTGAGTACATCCAAAGAAGACATAGATTTTAAAAAAAATAGAGAAGCATAGGAAAATTATGGTAACCTTGAAAGAACAATATAGGAAGCAATTAGAATACATGAAATAGATTCAAGGAGATACCCAGGAAACCAAAATTCTATTGAAAGCTAGCAAAACTGCATAAAAGAAATTGAAGGCAAACTCTCAGACCTTGAAGATAGGACTGCGACAACTATTATGAAAGGAAATATCTCTTAAAAATAACAAGGAATCAGGAAATAATTCAACAGCAGCAAGATGATACAAAGAGAAACAATATAATACTGACAGGTGTCCATGAAAAAGGAGACAATACAAACAACATAAGAAAACTATTTGCAGAAGTAATAGCAGAAAATTTCCCAAACATGAGAAAAGAACCTGATACACAGATAAACAAGGGATATAGAGCTCCAATTAGCCAAAACCAAAATAAATCTACACCTCAACATATCACAATCAACATCTGAGAAATTCAGCATGTGAACAAAATATTTTTTTTTATTTAAGAGAAAATAGATACAGAAGCTAGAAATAAAAGTCAAAAAAGACAGACAAACAACAACAACAGATCTGATATGATAACACTGTAGCTTTACACACTGAGGTGGTTGAAGTTTGGCAGTAGTTACAATATTGCATATCATTACCTTCCTAGGGGTTGGGGATATTGACAGATATAGACATGTAAGATTCATCAATTCAGGTATATTAACTTTTCTTTTTCAATGGCTATTGTATTTAGCAATACGGTTTTTTAAACTGTCTTATTTATGAATATTTATAAATTTAT